>JAXCGZ010013267.1:37500-105000 GCA_037179515.1 Halocaridina rubra | reverse complement strand
GGGCCCATCACAACAACTCCTCGGTCCCGGACTTGCTCACGATGTGGCACAGTCACTGAAAACATGTGGGAGCATAACTGTTCCCAGCAGAATGAAGATAGTATCACCTCGGAGAGCCAAGATACAGGATCTGCCGAGGGTGAATCATTACTGACAACTACAGATGAAGCAGTTCAGGTACAAATTGTAGCAGTGAAGGAACAAATCACAGCAGTGAATGAACAAATTGTAGTAGTGAATGAACAAACTATCAGAGATAACGACCGAGAACTACAGTGCAAAAATAACTTCTATGAAAAGATGCTCAAAAACTTAAAAGAGCAAGTAGCTACATTAATGATTCAGCTTGAAAACATGACAAATGAATCATTTAAGGTTTGTCCTATATCATCTCAAAATGATAATGGCAGTGACAAGGAAATAGCTCAAAGAACCCGAATATCACGAGCTGCTAAAGTCAAAGGTAAAGCCCTCATACTTGAACAGGTAAAATTCCTTAACACTGCAGATAATTAGATGCAGATATCACTCTCCCAACTTTCTATTCTTTATTTTTTTTTCTTTCTTTCTAATTAATCACACCCTTCTTACTACAATGAACCAGTCTCTTATCTCTATGTCATACCTTTTCTTCATAAATAGATATGTGTGTGTGTGTGCATGTGCATGCATATATAAGGAGATTCTCATGTATGTAGGTATGTGGGTGTATGTGTATATGTATATGTATATGCATATACGTGTGTGCGTATGTTTGTGTATATTTGACTGCATGTATGTATACGAGTGTACATGGAAGTACGTCTGCATGTATGTATCGATGTATACGTACACACATGTGTATGTGAGCATACACACGAGTGTATTTGTATGTATGTGGTTGTGTGCTGCTCTGTGCACATATGTACAATAATATTCTGTGCATATGCATGCTTATGCAAACATGCATAAGTATATTACTGTACTGATGTTTGTGTGTATGTGTATTCATGTGTTCATGTATGTAAGTGTGCATACATGGGTATTCATTCATGCTCATGTGCACATGTGTATTTGTGTGCATGTATATGTATGCATGTTTGCATGTGAGTATACAAGTATTTGTATGTATGCATCTGTGTGTGTGCATGTATGTGCATACATGTGTGCAGGTACATGTACATATATACGGGTATGCATGTATATGTCTATCACTATTCCTATAGCTGTTGGTGTGAATACTGTTGTGACACTAGTGATTGTTATTATAATCATTAACTTTATGATTATTACTATAATTAGGTATTTTCATGTGTGCATGTGTGTGTGTGCATGTGTCTGCATATATATATGCAGGTATGTGCACATATATATGTGCATGCTTGTATATGTGAATCATCATTCTCATAACAGTTACCATAACTGCTGTTGTGACACTGGTGATTGTTACTGTACTCATTACTTTTGTGATTATTACTGTAATTCTTGTTATCAAGGCCCTAATTATGCGTTCTGATCTTTTCATGCATTACAAAATCTTAACTTTCAATATTCATTCTTTGAAGAAAAGATTTGTGGATATTTTGCACTATGTTAAAAAAGAGAAACCAACATTTGTATGTCTGCAAGAAAGTTTGCACTCTCATCAGTTGTGCAACATAAGAGGCTATTCCAAATATTCGCTTGATAGTAAGCAAGGCCTCACCACTTATATTAGTAACTGCATTCCCCATCAGTTAATCGAAACCAGCACTAATCCAAGTAATGATGGTGAGGATAACAAGAATGTCACATATATGCTTTTCAAAATAAATATCAAAACCAATCCTTTTTATGTTTGTAATACATATATTGGAACTGATGCCTTTAATGAAGCAAAATTACCACATCCCCTTATGTATGAGAACATTATATTCGCTGGAGATTTTAATGCAAGGCACAAAGAATTTGCAGAAACATCTGATAACATCTGTAATTACAATGGCAGACGGCTCTATGAGTTTATTAGTGATAACAATTTTACCTTACTAGGACCACGTTTGCGTACCCACCTTAGAGGTGGTAGACTAGACTACATATTTTATCATGGTTTAGAATATGGGAAAGACTTTACTTGCAGAAGAATAGACGATCTATTGTCTGACCATTTTGCACTTGAGAGCACATTCCCACTCGATTCCGGCATTTGTCAAGCACATAAACGAAAGCAGATAAATATTCCTATTGAATTCGTTGCCCCTTTTCGCTCTTTTATGGCTTCTACATTTGAAAATATAGATATTCAGACCATTACAGGCCAAGAAATCTATGATCTCTTAATAGAACGGATATATTTATTCCATAGAACTTACATACACAAGCCTAAACACAAGGCAATCAAGAAGAAAAACAATTGGACAGAAGATAACAAGCTAAATACATTTAAAAAACAGGTAGACAGTGCAGTTGATATGTATAAAAGGGACAACAATGCAACCACTCTTGAAAATCTGCTACTTACTCTACGAGAGTACCGTGAGCTTAAAAGTGATGTCCGAATTAAGCACTTTCAAAACTTCCTACAGTCTATCAATGCTCATACGAGTAGTTCTAAAATCTGGCAGTCAATTAATGCTCTGGTTGGCAAAAACATCAGTGTGTCACAAACAAATGATTCCCAAACTCTTGCTGAAGAACTTCTCTTACAATACTCTAAGACATCTTCCTTTGAAAACCTTCCTTGCGATATTCAATAACGATTAAGAAATCTTGACTTTGAAAGAATGATGAACATAGAATTATCCTGTGCAAGAACAATGGAAGAGGACAGATTCATTGACTACATAACCAAAAATGAGTTGGACTTTGCTCTCTCCCATGGGAAGAGCACCTCTCCGGGTGAGGATGGCATTACGTACCAAGTAATCCGAGTTCTTAATGATGATATTTGTAATGGTATTAATCCAATTCAGTTTTTATTCAGCACTATTTATAATGAGGGCACACTTCCAGAACAATGGAAAAAAAGCATTATTATTCCAATTCCAAAAAAAGAAAGTACAAAATTAAGACCTATCTCTCTGACATCCTGCTTCTGCAAAGCCTTTGAGAGAGTCATTCTTAACAGACTTGATTTCACACTCGAGGGAAAATTATCAAATAATTTGTATGGATTTATGAAAGGAAAAAGTACCAAAGACTGTTTTGTAGAATTTATGAATGTTGAGCACTGCTCTAAAGTCACTGTTTTTCTAGATTTGCAAAATGCCTTTGATATTGCAAATAGAACCGTTATTTTGGATCATTTAGCAACTTTAGGAATCAAAGGTAAACTACTGCAACTAATTAGATGCTACCTAAGTAGTCGAACCTCTAAAGTGTACTATAAAGGATATCTTACTTCCAGCGAAAAGGAATTTACACTGGGAACTCCTCAGGGAGGAGTTCTGTCTCCCCTTCTCTTTAACATCTTAATGGATAAGCTTCTCAAGTCTCTCAGACTACCAAATGATGAATGCACCATCATATGTTATGCAGACGACATATGTATAAGGGCACCTTCTGCCAATGATATGCAAATAATACTTAATGACTTTTCTCAAGTATCAAAAGACATTGGTCTTGTCATTTCAACTCCAAAAACAAAGTACTTTTCCAGTATCTCGCAAGAGCCTCACCTTGTATTAAGCAATCAAATGGTTAAGGTGTGCGAAAATCACAAATATTTGGGAATACCAGTTCCTTCTCCCCCTCACACAGAGTATGTCAAAGATTTGTGTGAAAGACTGCAACAGAGACTCAGACCGTTAAAGCTTCTTGCCAATAGGGTATCTGGTGTTGGAATTAACATATGCCGAACTTTCTATCTCGCATATGTCAGGTCATTAGTCGACTATCACACCCTGCAGCTCTGTACTATGACTACCTCTATCTTAAGACCCCTAGAAAAAATTCAGAACAAAGCTATGAGGATTATTCTTGGCTGCCCTATGAGCACCAGAATTATAAATATGCAACATGAATTAAACCTCCCACCTTTGTTAGAACATATCAAACAGTCAGCTGTGATATTTGGAGTTAAACTAGCGAAATCAGCTCAGCCTCATCCATGTAATGCTGGTCATTTGCAAGGGCCGCAGTCAGCGCCAACAATCATTAAATCACTAATAAAAAGTAACATACAGTATGAAAGACAAATTCACCCCAAAGTATCTAAGCTTATAACCAATGAGACAAAAAAACATAATGTAACACTCTTTACTGAGAGTGGTCCTGAACGATTAATAAATCCTTGCAAGAGGATTGGGCCAGAAATTCTCTTTCCAATATTATCATCTGGTCCGAATGTTGCTCCAATTATTAAAAAACATCAATGGTTAGATGAAATTGAAGCCTTTATTGAAACTAGTTTCCCAACTAACAATGAAACACTCTGCATTTACACTGATGGGTCTCACACAAGCAGTGCAGGAGGGTCTGGGTGCAGCATTGTAGTTTATGAAAATTTTGAAGGGCAGCAAATATTTGACAAAACACTGAGTATGCCAAAATGGTCATCAATCACCGAATGTGAAATTGTTGGTCTAAAACTTGCTATTGAACATGTTCTCAGTGCTAGGAGAAATGCTATCATATTCTGTGACTCGCAGAGTGCGCTTCTGTCACTGAGATCATTAAAAAGCTCCTACAAAACTCACATGGCTGAAATTCAAGAGGCTCTTATTGATTGCGCAAAACTTAAACTCCAAGTTAAGTTTTCATGGGTACCCTCCCATGTTGGGATAGTAGGTAATGAAAAGGCTGACAGGCTGGCAAAAATGGCAACTGAGAGTTCAGTGTCTGAATCTATAACCACACTGACTCAGTTTAAAACAATGTTGTATAATGAGATTATGGAAGAGCAAGAACTTTCTACACTCACACAACATGTAAGCAGCTGTTCGATCCAACATTATGAAAACTTCAGAAGGCTGAGACACAAATACAGCATGGGTAAAATGCTTACAGGTGACTGTGATAGAGTTGCTGCCCGTATAAGACTTGGTTATAGAAATATATGGGAGGTGAATTGCGAGAAAACTGGTAGAAAGCACCCAGAACACTCAAAATGCCATTTATGTGAGTGTGAAGGGGGCAACAATTTAGTACACTGCATTGCAGAGTGCACAAAGCTTAAGGACTTCAGACCTCTTGGCCTGAGCTACTTTGAACTTTGTGCGCACTTTTGCAACCCAGAGAACTTATATCCTGTACTTAGTGTATACCCAACGTTGAAAATGTAATTCTTTTACCCTCTTCTCCGTCTACATCTTTTCCCACATTTATGTGGGGTCGATGTTTCTGGTCAGTTTTCTCCATTTATTTCTGTCCCATACCTCATCACCCAACAAACCTTTAGACCTCAGATCATCATTGATGCAATCCATCCACCTACGCTTTGGTCTCCCTCTCCTTCTACCCTGTATATCCATTTCCATCACCCTCCTCCCAACATACTGTTCATCCCTTCTAACGACATGACCATACCATCTTAGTCTACTTTCTTGTATATTATCTGATATTTCTATAACTTTGAAAAAAAAAAAAAAAAAAAAAAAAGTGGAGGGAATACCTTCTCTCTCTCTCTCTCTCTCTCTCTCTCTCTCTCTCTCTCTCTCTCTCTCTCTCTCTCTCTCTCTCTCTCTCTCTCTCTCTCTCTCTCTTCTGTGCTGCCATACTGTGAGTTGTGTGTTAGTATGCAGCAATGTTTTATCAATGTGTACACCTCCCTGTAAACTATGTTCTATTCTTGGTTTTGTATCCATTTGAAGCATTATTTGTATGAACTCATGTAATGTCTGACGCCTTGGCGCAATAAATTAATAAAATAAAATAAATAATCTCTCTCTCTCATATGCCTTTTTATATACATAAGCCACTTTTCCCCTTATAAGGTGAGTGGCTGAGTAGAGGAATAATGCTCTGACTTTCTGGGAAGAGAAAGTACAGAGAAGGGTTCTTTCATTCCCTTCGCTCCGCCCCACTTAGTCTACTCTTACGACACGCAGGGGAACATGGAGGAAGTATTCTAACCCCCTCCCTCAAGAGCTCATATGTATGTATATGTGTGTACATGTGTGCATGTATGTGTATATGTATATGTATGTGTATATGTATTTATATGTATATATGTATGTATATATGTAGATGTATATGTATGTGCATGTCTATATGTATCAATAATTACTACTTTTGATTCATAACTCTATCTATATACAAAAGCTGTAGTAATGATGATGGTAATAATAATAATAATAATAATAATAATAATAATAATAATAATAATAATAATAATAATAATAATAATAATAATAATAGTAATAATAATAATGATAATAATAATAATAATAATGATAATAATAATAATAATGATGATAATAATAATCATGATGGTGGTAGCAATGGTTGTGATAATAGTGATAACGGATTAATTGACGTAATTCTCTCTCACGTACATAATTTGAAGGGTGGAGAAGGGGAAAGGCTTTCAGTCTTTCTCTTTCTTTTCCTTCCAAATTTATCCTCCATTATATGGCACTGTGTTTATATGTATGTATGTATGTATGTATGTTCAGGTTTATATGTGTACGTATATGCAATTAAGTACATGCACTTTCCTCTGCTGTGTTACCCTCAGATGACAATGATGTGTATGAGTATGCATGGATGTGTCTTTATCTGTAGTAAGGACGAATAACTCCTTTTGCTGAAATGAATACCACAAACTCTCTCTCTCTCTCTCTCTCTCTCTCTCTCTCTCTCTCTCTCTCTCTCTCTCTCTCTCTCTCTCTCTCTCTCTCTCTCTCTCTCTCCTTGATATGTATGGCTATGAAGCCCCAGTGGTGTTTCTATTGCTCATCTAATTAATGCATGCATATATATATATATATATGTGTGTGTGTATGTATGTGTGTGTATATATATATATTATATTACGAAATTTTCTGTGTGTAAACTCGTGGAAAAAAATTAAGTATACAATTACACAGTAATAATTATTCAAAGGTATTACAGTAGTTTTCATTATGTCTCTTCTTATATATATATATATATATATATATATATATATATATATATATATATATATATATATATATATATATGAATCATTTTTTTACCCTGACCGGGACTCGAACCTAGGACTTATGATTACTAAGTCAAGGCGCTACCAACTACACACCACAGAAGGTATAAAAGGAATCCAACCTTATAGCTTATATCTGCTATACTTAGGAATGAACGCATTCTAACTGAATGCCACTATGTTCATATTACAGATTCCCCAACCTCACTCGTGGCTTCATTTTAGCATTTAATTCAATTCCCAATCTCATTCGGGCCATGAAATTATCAAATAAGCACATTACATATGTGAAAACATGAATCATTTTTTTACCCTGACCGGGACTCGAACCTAGGACTTATGATTACTAAGTCAAGGCGCTACCAACTACACACCACAGAAGGTATAAAAGGAATCCAACCTTATAGCTTATATCTGCTATACTTAGGAATGAACGCATTCTAACTGAATGCCACTATGTTCATATTACAGATTCCCCAACCTCACTCGTGGCTTCATTTTAGCATTTAATTCAATTCCCAATCTCATTCGGGCCATGAAATTATCAAATAAGCACATTACATATGTGAAAACATGAATCATTTTTTTACCCTGACCGGGACTCGAACCTAGGACTTATGATTACTAAGTCAAGGCGCTACCAACTACACACCACAGAAGGTATAAAAGGAATCCAACCTTATAGCTTATATCTGCTATACTTAGGAATGAACGCATTCTAACTGAATGCCACTATGTTCATATTACAGATTCCCCAACCTCACTCGTGGCTTCATTTTAGCATTTAATTCAATTCCCAATCTCATTCGGGCCATGAAATTATCAAATAAGCACATTACATATGTGAAAACATGAATCATTTTTTTACCCTGACCGGGACTCGAACCTAGGACTTATGATTACTAAGTCAAGGCGCTACCAACTACACACCACAGAAGGTATAAAAGGAATCCAACCTTATAGCTTATATCTGCTATACTTAGGAATGAACGCATTCTAACTGAATGCCACTATGTTCATATTACAGTTAGAATGCGTTCATTCCTAAGTATAGCAGATATAAGCTATAAGGTTGGATTCCTTTTATACCTTCTGTGGTGTGTAGTTGGTAGCGCCTTGACTTAGTAATCATAAGTCCTAGGTTCGAGTCCCGGTCAGGGTAAAAAAATGATTCATGTTTTCACATATGTAATGTGCTTATTTGATAATTTCATGGCCCGAATGAGATTGGGAATTGAATTAAATGCTAAAATGAAGCCACGAGTGAGGTTGGGAATCTGTAATATGAACATAGTGGCATTCAGTTAGAATGCGTTCATTCCTAAGTATAGCAGATATAAGCTATAAGGTTGGATTCCTTTTATACCTTCTGTGGTGTGTAGTTGGTAGCGCCTTGACTTAGTAATCATAAGTCCTAGGTTCGAGTCCCGGTCAGGGTAAAAAAATGATTCATGTTTTCACATATGTAATGTGCTTATTTGATAATTTCATGGCCCGAATGAGATTGGGAATTGAATTAAATGCTAAAATGAAGCCACGAGTGAGGTTGGGGAATCTGTAATATGAACATAGTGGCATTCAGTTAGAATGCGTTCATTCCTAAGTATAGCAGATATAAGCTATAAGGTTGGATTCCTTTTATACCTTCTGTGGTGTGTAGTTGGTAGCGCCTTGACTTAGTAATCATAAGTCCTAGGTTCGAGTCCCGGTCAGGGTAAAAAAATGATTCATGTTTTCACATATGTAATGTGCTTATTTGATAATTTCATGGCCCGAATGAGATTGGGAATTGAATTAAATGCTAAAATGAAGCCACGAGTGAGGTTGGGGAATCTGTAATATGAACATAGTGGCATTCAGTTAGAATGCGTTCATTCCTAAGTATAGCAGATATAAGCTATAAGGTTGGATTCCTTTTATACCTTCTGTGGTGTGTAGTTGGTAGCGCCTTGACTTAGTAATCATAAGTCCTAGGTTCGAGTCCCGGTCAGGGTAAAAAAATGATTCATGTTTTCACATATGTAATGTGCTTATTTGATAATTTCATGGCCCGAATGAGATTGGGAATTGAATTAAATGCTAAAATGAAGCCACGAGTGAGGTTGGGGAATCTGTAATATGAACATAGTGGCATTCAGTTAGAATGCGTTCATTCCTAAGTATAGCAGATATAAGCTATAAGGTTGGATTCCTTTTATACCTTCTGTGGTGTGTAGTTGGTAGCGCCTTGACTTAGTAATCATAAGTCCTAGGTTCGAGTCCCGGTCAGGGTAAAAAAATGATTCATGTTTTCACATATGTAATGTGCTTATTTGATAATTTCATGGCCCGAATGAGATTGGGAATTGAATTAAATGCTAAAATGAAGCCACGAGTGAGGTTGGGGAATCTGTAATATGAACATAGTGGCATTCAGTTAGAATGCGTTCATTCCTAAGTATAGCAGATATAAGCTATAAGGTTGGATTCCTTTTATACCTTCTGTGGTGTGTAGTTGGTAGCGCCTTGACTTAGTAATCATAAGTCCTAGGTTCGAGTCCCGGTCAGGGTAAAAAAATGATTCATGTTTTCACATATGTAATGTGCTTATTTGATAATTTCATGGCCCGAATGAGATTGGGAATTGAATTAAATGCTAAAATGAAGCCACGAGTGAGGTTGGGGAATCTGTAATATGAACATAGTGGCATTCAGTTAGAATGCGTTCATTCCTAAGTATAGCAGATATAAGCTATAAGGTTGGATTCCTTTTATACCTTCTGTGGTGTGTAGTTGGTAGCGCCTTGACTTAGTAATCATAAGTCCTAGGTTCGAGTCCCGGTCAGGGTAAAAAAATGATTCATGTTTTCACATATGTAATGTGCTTATTTGATAATTTCATGGCCCGAATGAGATTGGGAATTGAATTAAATGCTAAAATGAAGCCACGAGTGAGGTTGGGGAATCTGTAATATGAACATAGTGGCATTCAGTTAGAATGCGTTCATTCCTAAGTATAGCAGATATAAGCTATAAGGTTGGATTCCTTTTATACCTTCTGTGGTGTGTAGTTGGTAGCGCCTTGACTTAGTAATCATAAGTCCTAGGTTCGAGTCCCGGTCAGGGTAAAAAAATGATTCATGTTTTCACATATGTAATGTGCTTATTTGATAATTTCATGGCCCGAATGAGATTGGGAATTGAATTAAATGCTAAAATGAAGCCACGAGTGAGGTTGGGGAATCTGTAATATGAACATAGTGGCATTCAGTTAGAATGCGTTCATTCCTAAGTATAGCAGATATAAGCTATAAGGTTGGATTCCTTTTATACCTTCTGTGGTGTGTAGTTGGTAGCGCCTTGACTTAGTAATCATAAGTCCTAGGTTCGAGTCCCGGTCAGGGTAAAAAAATGATTCATGTTTTCACATATGTAATGTGCTTATTTGATAATTTCATGGCCCGAATGAGATTGGGAATTGAATTAAATGCTAAAATGAAGCCACGAGTGAGGTTGGGGAATCTGTAATATGAACATAGTGGCATTCAGTTAGAATGCGTTCATTCCTAAGTATATCAGATATAAGCTATAAGGTTGGATTCCTTTTATACCTTCTGTGGTGTGTAGTTGGTAGCGCCTTGACTTAGTAATCATAAGTCCTAGGTTCGAGTCCCGGTCAGGGTAAAAAAATGATTCATGTTTTCACATATGTAATGTGCTTATTTGATAATTTCATGGCCCGAATGAGATTGGGAATTGAATTAAATGCTAAAATGAAGCCACGAGTGAGGTTGGGGAATCTGTAATATGAACATAGTGGCATTCAGTTAGAATGCGTTCATTCCTAAGTATAGCAGATATAAGCTATAAGGTTGGATTCCTTTTATACCTTCTGTGGTGTGTAGTTGGTAGCGCCTTGACTTAGTAATCATAAGTCCTAGGTTCGAGTCCCGGTCAGGGTAAAAAAATGATTCATGTTTTCACATATGTAATGTGCTTATTTGATAATTTCATGGCCCGAATGAGATTGGGAATTGAATTAAATGCTAAAATGAAGCCACGAGTGAGGTTGGGGAATCTGTAATATGAACATAGTGGCATTCAGTTAGAATGCGTTCATTCCTAAGTATAGCAGATATAAGCTATAAGGTTGGATTCCTTTTATACCTTCTGTGGTGTGTAGTTGGTAGCGCCTTGACTTAGTAATCATAAGTCCTAGGTTCGAGTCCCGGTCAGGGTAAAAAAATGATTCATGTTTTCACATATGTAATGTGCTTATTTGATAATTTCATGGCCCGAATGAGATTGGGAATTGAATTAAATGCTAAAATGAAGCCACGAGTGAGGTTGGGGAATCTGTAATATGAACATAGTGGCATTCAGTTAGAATGCGTTCATTCCTAAGTATAGCAGATATAAGCTATAAGGTTGGATTCCTTTTATACCTTCTGTGGTGTGTAGTTGGTAGCGCCTTGACTTAGTAATCATAAGTCCTAGGTTCGAGTCCCGGTCAGGGTAAAAAAATGATTCATGTTTTCACATATGTAATGTGCTTATTTGATAATTTCATGGCCCGAATGAGATTGGGAATTGAATTAAATGCTAAAATGAAGCCACGAGTGAGGTTGGGGAATCTGTAATATGAACATAGTGGCATTCAGTTAGAATGCGTTCATTCCTAAGTATAGCAGATATAAGCTATAAGGTTGGATTCCTTTTATACCTTCTGTGGTGTGTAGTTGGTAGCGCCTTGACTTAGTAATCATAAGTCCTAGGTTCGAGTCCCGGTCAGGGTAAAAAAATGATTCATGTTTTCACATATGTAATGTGCTTATATATATATATATATATATATATATATATATATATATATATATATATATATATATATATATATATATATATACATATATATATATATATATATATATATATATATATATATATATATATATATATATATATATATATATATATATATATATATATATATATTTCACGAATACACACAGTACAGTATGTAGATAATGGAATTAATCATCACTATCAATATTATTATTATTATTATTATTATTATTATTATTGTTATTATTATTATTATTATTATTATTATTATTATTACCAAATGTTCCGGTTTTACGTACTGGACTCCCTTTTCTACCAAGGGCTAGGACGGTTGCCTTCTTGCGAAGGACTTGTTTTGGCAGATGTAATCGTTACCCTGAGTGCATGCCCTTGCTAACCTCAGACCGTGACAGGGCGCGAACCCTCGACCTGACGCCTCAGAGTCGCGGACGCTAACGCTTGAGCCACGGTGACTACTACTACTACTACTACTACTACTACTACTACTACTACTACTACTACTACTACTAATAATAATAATAATAATAATAATAATAATAATAATAATAATAATAATAATAATAATAATCTCGGCCCATGCAAATTTTTTTTTTTTTTTTTTAATGAGTGTGATACCAGGACAAGCAAGAAAATTGCCGTCATCAGGTTTGGGCACACAGAAAACTTTATGACGAAGAAAAAGCAGAAAGCTAAGGACAAAGCAAAAATGTTTTCAACATACGGCATGTCAAGCGTAATAAATTAATCTAGTTACTCTCCTATGTACTTGTGGACCGCGGTAGCACAGTGTTTAAAACACTCGACTCGGGAGGTGACGGACCCTTGATCAAGCGACCATGGAGCGCTAAGAAGGGAATCAAGAGTTGATTCCCCAGCTCCAGCCTGTCTGTGTTCACCCCCATTCGAATGGCACATAGAACAGCAAGCAGCGCTTGTATATACTTATTGATCACATAATTAAGATATATTAACTATGCAATAAAATATAACCTCGTTATTGACAAAAATGTCTAAATGATGCAAAGAAAAATAATTGATTAGCAAGAGGTAGCAATTTTCTACGCCCAAATCTACCACGAATATTTTGGCGACTTCGTTATATATCTTTTACTGTCCCTTAAATTTGACAAGTCACAACACTCCCTATCTGTCTCTTTGCTTTCTTTCTCATTTTCTTGATGTCTGGGCCCAATGAGGGCAATTTTCCTAGTCCGTCCTGATACCAAACTAAAAAAATTATTTCACAGCTACTCCCACGTAAGAGTAGGAAAGGTTAAGGATTAAAAATGAAGGGGTTTGGTACATTTTGGAGCCGGTTATTTGGGCACTAAACCCATTTTTGCGACAACCTTATTGGCGAATGACGCTTTGGTGCTGTCTATTTTTTGAAAACCTAACACAGTCTAATTAGTTTAGTTTAGTTAGGATAGGATAGGATAGATGGGGGAAGAATAGTGACGGCATCGAGTGAACTCTCTTAGCCCTATTCAGGGTGTCATCACTGGGGGGAGGGGGGTAAAGGATGGGAAGGATTGGAGGGATAAGCACGAAATTTAAGGAAGTAAGAGATGAATAGAGAGGGGCAAACCCTCGTGCTAAGTTTTGGTTAAATATAATTTAACTGCGGCACAGTCTAATATAATCTATCCTAAACTAATCCTCTTTACAAAACGCAGGAAGCCATAACTGGCTGGCAAAAACTTCAGCGCCCAAATGGCATCGCCCAATCCTCCTGAAAACATTATGCCACCTAAACGGTTTGTTAACGAAACAACTCAAAGAATGAATATACAGCAAAGGAAGAGAATATAAATGCCTAAACAAATTCATAAATAGATGCTTAGTTCTTCATAAGAAACAAATATTACGGTTGATTTGTTTGTTTCGTTTTTAGTTGCAGTTATGAGTTTGTTTGTTAGCTTGATTTTTTCATCAATGCCATTAATGTCTGACGAAAGAAGCTGATGACGTAGGTAGGTCACGTGGTTACTCAACGAACACGCTGATGATGCCCTATGATCATGTGACCAAAATGCTTGCATAAGAAAATACATAACACACAAATACGCATATATATATATATATATATATATATATATATATATATATATATATATATATATATATATATATATATATATACATACATATATATATATATATATATATATATATATATATATATATATATATATATATATATATATATATATATATATATATATATATATAACTTCGGCCCAATTCAGTTAATAGTAATTATTTAAAGGTTTGAAATATAATGCAGAAAATCAAGATTATCCATATAAATTTGAAATGACATGCAGCACTCAACATATTATTATTATTATTATTATTATTATTATTATTATTATTATTAGTATTAGTAGTAGTAGTTGTAGTAGTAGTAGTAGTAGTAGTAGTAGTAGTAGTAGTAGTAGTAATAATAGTAGCAACAGTAGAATATTATTATTACGGACGTTCAAAACCCTTATAATTAAAAGATGGGAGACTCATCACAGAGTTCCAGATGAAAACATCACTAATACCACTTATTATGCAATAAAACAACAAATATGACTACCACCACCAACTAATTCATTTCTCTCACCACCACTAATTTCACCAACATCACCAACAAAGTACGTGCTGTGTCACATTTGTTAAAATAGAAATCGCTCATGACTGGTAAAATAGACAACGTCTTTGCCAATACGGTACTCATGACGTCCATAGCTATGAACACAACAACTTATAGAATCGTTCGAATATTTCTCCACCTTAAATAACGAAAATTTAAATAGCTTAGCGATGTAAAATGACGTCATTCGGTGAAACTCATCCATATACCTAACTGTAGTTACCTAATTGTGTTCACTCTAAAGAATCCTTTGCTACAAGCAAATTATGAGATTTATCATTACTAGCAAATTGCTAGTAATGATAAGTTTCATAATTTTTTTTTCTTTTACTTACTGATGCTTCTTTTATCTATCCTTAACACTATGAATGATTTTAGCAATTACTGTGTGTGCATTGTGTGTGTGTGTGTGTATGTATGTGTGTGTGTGTGTGTGTGTGTGTATATATATATATATATATATATATATATATATATATATATATATATATATATATATATATATATATGTATATATATATATATATATATATATATATATATATATATATATATATATATATATATATATATATATATATATATATATATATATATAAATTCTCCTTAGATCAGGATTTGTGGCTTCAACAAAAGGCAATAGCATGTCTGGATCTGCTATCCAATTTGTAAAATCAATAATTGTAGGGACGATGAAAATGCAGATTATTGTAGGATTGCAGATCCAGAGACATTACACTGAATTCTGTTAAATACACAAATCTTATCCTACACTCCTGCGTATTTCGTGAATATACCTATATTTGCATATAGTCTCTGTGACAAATGCTATGATTCTGGATATGTCTGATTTAATTACTTATGATCTTATTAAATTACAAGACGACCTATAAATTTTTTGTTGTTGTTATTGGTGTTGTTTAGTTGTTGTTGTTGTTATTATATTTTTTTTTATTTGAGACGAAGTGTAGAATATTATTAAAAAGAGAATAATAGCAGATCAAGAGATTATAATAATGTTCATAGTTAAAGTCACATATCTTAAACTAAAAAGAACTAGCATAAGGTTTACATAGTAACAATATTACTTCATAATGAAGAGAATTACTATGGTATTGAGAGAGAGAGAGAGAGAGAGAGAGAGAGAGAGAGAGAGAGAGAGAGAGAGAGAGAGAGAGAGAGAGAGAGAGAGAGAGAGAGAGAGAGAGAGAGAGAGAGAGAGAGAGAGAGCATGTGATTTTGTTAAGAAAACAAGTACTTCATATCAAAGAACATTATCATGGTATTAAGATATATATATATATATATATATATATATATATATATATATATATATATATATATATA
Source organism: Halocaridina rubra (assembly GCA_037179515.1). Lineage (NCBI taxonomy): Eukaryota > Metazoa > Arthropoda > Malacostraca > Decapoda > Atyidae > Halocaridina > Halocaridina rubra. The sequence goes on along the minus strand of JAXCGZ010013267.1, from coordinate 89,086 downwards.
TATATATATATATATATATATATATATATATATATATATATATATATATATATATATATATATATATTGAGAGAGAGAGAGAGAGAGAGAGAGAGAGAGATCACATTCATGAGAATCTAGACATAATTCGAATATAGGTCAGCTAAACCCAGGGTTAACAAGAATGCTAGACAAGAGTTAATATATCTTCTATATCAGCACAGTGTCCTTGTCCTTGTTGTTGTTGTTATTACTGTTAGAGTTGTTGTTATCGTTGTTATATGTGTGTGCTTATACGTTGTTCTTCTTCTTTCAACTGACCTCCTGAGAGAATCTTAAAATATTTTCTTAAGTTTATTTTGATACAGGTAGCTATCACTGTCTCATTTCTCAGCCCGTGTGGAAAAAAACGGTGAAAACCAGTTTTGATTCGGCTGACCTGGATTCGATTCATGGTCACAAGGGTGCACCCTGTCACCTGGGTTAATTCTGTGACTATGTGACGAAGGTCGAAGAAATATAATTTTTTTTTTGTGTGTGGTTAAACTAATAGCTGCCAACGGTCATTTTTGCTCTAATCAAATCAAGAAGAAATGAGGAGACTGTTCCACCACAGACCTCACATTCAAGTATACTTTGACTTTTCTTTTAGTCTGTCTATTGTTTATCATTCTCTTATTTCTGCCTTGTCCTTAAGCTGCTACTTATTTTTAAATGCTTTCTTGGTGTTCTGGTCCGATGGGGGCAGTTTTCTTTGCTCGTCTCTGTGTCACAATCATGCATAAACAAAATACATAAACTCAGAAAGCTTTCAAGAGCTCAACGGAAGATAGTTGTTTACGTACTTTAAAACACACCCTTCAAGCTTCCATTAAGCTCTCTTCAAGCTGAAATCACATACAAATAAAGTCAACAATATCAAGTATATAGAATTAATATGCTTTTAAATATAATTACCTTGATGAAGAAAAATCAGAAACATTGAAACCGCACAATATTAGACATCCAACTGACATCAATAAGTGTTATAAGTATTAAAGTAGTTTGACCTTTGACCCGCATAAATACAGGTTGAATGAAGGTCAATCTCTTTGACGCCGCATAATATTAGATTTTTACTTGAAGTCACTATGTATTTATAAGTATTTAAAAGGGTTGACATCACCCAGATAACATGAATTAAAGGAACAAGCAAATGTTTATGTTGCATTGGGAAACAAAGAGGCATGTGACCTTTGACCCGGGCAAATAGGAGAGAAATGAAGGCTACTCTCATAGGCACCGAATAATATTAGATATCTACTTGAAAAAATATCAATGTGCTAATAAGTATTTAAAAGGGTTGGCATCAAATAAATTACTTTTATATTGATGGAACAAGTGATTGTTGACGTTCCATTAGCAAGCAAAGAGGTTCTTGAACTCTGACCTTTTAAAAATAGAGGTGAGATGAAGGATTTTTTTTAATGATTGATAAATATCTAAGGCTACTCACTTATTAAGAATACTGTATCTTTTTCATAGAGTCACTGTGATTTCTCACTCGCCCCTTAGAGTCCAGTATTCGGTTTTGGCTCAGAATTTTACAGCCAGGTTATGTCTTTCGTGACACCAACCCTCACCATTGCTCTGGCCCTGGGACCGGTACTAACTTGAGCTAGCATGCTCCCCACGTGGCTGGATATACGATTCTCAGTAAACGTGGCAGTAATAAGGGTTTTTGGACGGTATAAATATACACACAAGAACCATATTCCCCCTTGTTTTGGAATGGCTGAGTCAAAGCAAGTAGAGCAGATATACCCAAGAATTACATTAGAACCTAAATTTCAATAAATGACCAAGTAATACTATATATTTTTGTACTGAAATTACCTACCATAAGTAAATAAATATTCGAGCAGTACCATATTGCGCTGTTAAAAAGTTAATACAAATAATACAGATAATATCCAAGAACAATTTTCGAGACAAGAATGAATATTTATATTAAACATATAAAAGAATATCAATTATATTAAAAATAATATTCCTAGCCATACACAGAACCGCGTCAAACGCGTTTATGAAATCCATGTGTGTGTGTCTAGCTAACTCACAATAGGGTATCCTAGGTTTACACTGTTTAAGAAATCGGACCTTAGTGATAAAGCTCTGACTTCAAAACAAAAATTCTCTGTAGCCTCAGGGTCGAATCCCCGACTGGGGAAATGTTTATATTAATTTATAATTGTTATTACTTATCAAAATAATGAAATATACATAAACACAGTAAACACGAGACAGAAAAATGAAAAGATATCACTGAAAACGAATGTAACTGCATTATCCCAATTCTCTCTTTATCCTTTTCTTCCAATTTTTTTTTTCTTCCTCCTCTTCCCACCTTTAGTCTCCCTCCACAGAAGTTCTGATTTCCCATGGTGGTGAGTTTCTCTCTCTCTCTCTCTCTCTCTCTCTCTCTCTCTCTCTCTCTCTCTCTCTCTCTCTCTCTCTCTCTCTCTCTCTCTCTCTCTCTCTCTCATATATATATATATATATATATATATATATATATATATATATATATATATATATATATATGTAGTCACCGTGGCTCAAGCGGTAGCGTCTGCGACTCTGAGGCGTCAGGTCGAGGGTTCGCGCATGCACTCAGGGTAACGATTACATCTGCAAAAAACAAGTCCTTCGCAAGGAGGCAACCGTCCTAGCCCTTGGTAGAAAAGGGAGTCCGTGATGTAAAACTGGAACATGGACTGAAAGGTGAGTATAGTAGGGCAGCACCTCTGAAATCACTTAGATCTTAGCGAAAACTACGCAAATATCTGTATGACTTGTATAAAATCGCGAGGGTCAAATCCTCTTGAGGCTTCTAGTGTTTTTAATGACATTTATCAATAAATTTTTGCTTTTAGAGCGAATATTTGCTACTAAAGTCGCAGATTTGTGTGAAATAAATAAACGAAATATAAAAGTCACTGAGTACGTATGAAACAGCACGTTGAGATGCAACGTGCTCTTACTTTTTTTTTTTTTTTTACTATAGCAACATACGGTATGTCAGCTGCAGGAATGCCCATAAAATGCAAATCTCTCTCTCTCTCTCTCTCTCTCTCTCTCTCTCTCTCTCTCTCTCTCTCCTCTCTCTCTCTCTCTCTCTCTCTCTCCTCTCTCTCTCTCATTTATCTTTTTCATTTCAGGAACTCTGAGTAAGTGTATTCTTTAACAGGTGCCAAAGAAAGAAAGAATAGAAGAGAAAAAATAAAAATAAAACAAGGAATAATAATAATAATAATAATAATAATAATAATAATAATAATAATAATAATAATAATAATAATAATAATAATAATAAGAAGAAGAAGAAGAAGAAGAAGAAGAAAGAAGAAGATATAGATAGCTAGATAGATAGATATAGAGAGAGAAATCGAATCCAAAAACAACAACAGACAAGCAAAGAATAACACCGGAATTCATATTCTAATTTACTTTTTCCCTCGAAGTTGGATGACACTTACACTAAATACAACACCAAACACTTGAAGTTTCATCCAAGATAAACTCAAAAGGATTTAGGGCAACCTAGATAAAGGTTTTTCCTTGAACATGGTTGCCAAAGAAAGTCATATAAATCAAAGGTAAAGAAGTTAATGTAAATAGACATATGTTGTAAAAAACAGGTATACACAGACAAATTGTAAATGCAAGTGAAAACACAAATCTATATAATGTAAATTAAATGAACAAATACGTCTGTATACTGTATAGCAAATGAAGACACAGAAACAATGTAAATGCGATGAACACACGTACATACACACATATGAAAATCTAGTATAAGTATCACTAAGTACAAAATAGAACCGACCAGGAGACAAGGAGTTACGGGCATGGGGTTCTTTTCAGTAAGCACAATTAGGTAATTACACACACACACACACACACACACACACACACACACACACACACACACACACACACACACACACACATTTATGTAACCTATGTGAGGCCAAAACTCGAATATGCAGCCCCCTTTTGGAATCCGCACTTGAAAAAGCACATAGCTAAGCTTGAAAAAGTTCAAAGACATGCCACAAAACTGGTGCCAGAAATACGCAATCTCGGTTATGATGAGAGGCTGAGGGAATTAGACTTGCCATCACTCGAAGCTAGAAGAGTAAGGGGGGATATGGTGACAGTCTTTAAATTCCTTCATGGTTATGATAGAGTGGATAGGGATCGATATTTCGATATGGCTGGCTCTAGAACTAGAGGTCATAGTTTGAAGCTTCGGAAGAAAACTTGTTTGCAGGATGTAAGGAAATACTTTTTCAGTGTAAGAGTAGTTGATAATTGGAATTCGCTAAGCGAGGAGGTAGTTAATGCTACCTCAATCCATAGTTTTAAGGACAGGTATGATAAGTATCACTAAGTCTAAAAATGGAACCGATCAGGAGACGGGAAGATACGAGCTTTGGGCTCTTTCCCGTAAACACAATTAGGTAATCACAATTAGGTAATCACACACACACAAGAGTAGTGGAGTTCCACAGGGTTCAGTTTTAGGGCCACTTTTGTTCCTTGTATATGTAAATGACCTACCAGAGTCTGTAAATTAATTCATGAATATGTTTGCAGATGATGCAAAGATTGTGAAGAAAGTAAAAAACGAGAACAATGGTAGAGAACTTCAGGAGGATCTAAATAATCTGCATGAGTGGTCAGAAAAGTGGCTAATGAAATTCAATACTTCAAAATGTAAGGTAATGAGAATGGGCACAAGTGCAAGAAGGCCCAAGCTTGACTACTCGGTGGCTGGAGTACAACTTCAAGAGACAGAAAATGAGAGAGATCTAAGAGTAAACATACTGGCAGATTTGTCTCCAGAAATACATATAAATGGCATAGTAAGGGCAGCATATGCATTCTTATCAAATGTAAGGGTAGCCTTCAGGCACATGGACAAGGAAATGTTCAGAAATAACTATGTAACCTATGTGAGGCCAAAACTCGAATATGCAGCCCCCTTTTGGAATCCGCACTTGAAAAAGCACATAGCTAAGCTTGAAAAAGTTCAAAGACATGCCACGAAACTGGTGCCAGAAATACGCAATCTCAGTTATGATGAGAGGCTGAGGGAATTAGACTTACCATCACTCGAAGCTAGAAGAGTGAGTTGGGATATGGTGACAGTCTTTAAATTCCTTCATGGTTATGATAGAGTGGATAGGGATCGATAGTTTGATATGGCTGGCTCTAGAACTAGAGGTCATAGTTTGAAGCTTCGTAAGAAAACTTCTTTGCAGGATGTAAGGAAATACTTTTTCAGTGTAAGAGTAGTTGATAATTGGAATTGGCTAAGCGTGGAGGTAGTTAATGCTATCTCAATCCATAGTTTTAAGGACAGGTATGATAAGTATCACTAAGTATAAAATGGAACCGGTCAGGAGACGGGAAGATACGAGCTTTGGGCTCTTTCCCGTAAACACAATTAGGTAATCACAATTAGGTAATCACAGAGGGAGGGAAAACAGAGACCAACAAAAGTAACCTTAGAGAGAGGGGAAAAATGTAGAGAAATATTGATAAGGGAAAAAAGTCTAAAAGACCTTCAAGAATTCAAAGAAGTGTTCATTAGACGATACACTACACAAGAAGAGATGGAAAAGATAAAAAACTTGTTGCAAGAGGCAAGAAGGTTAAATGAGGAAAGAAATGAAGAAAAGAAGAAAAAATTTAATTTCAGAGTTCTTCCAGACAAAGGGGAGATAAAGAAGATAATGAAAGAAGATCAGGGGATGGGGCTTCATTAAGATTGTTATACACAAATGCTGATGGATTAGCTGCTAAGGCAGTAGAATTAAAAGATAGGATTCACAACAGTAAGGCAGATACAGTAGCAGTTACAAAGACTAAGTTGAGTGAGGACATAAACAGTGTCACAGTTTTTCCTAAGGGCTTCAGAATATTAAGGGTTGAAAAATCTGAGAGGACTGGTGGAGGGATATCACCGCTCATAAGTGAAAGGATTCAGGTTGAAGAAATAAACTAGGCTATAGAAAGTGAGTTCAAGGAATTTCTTGTTGCTTGCATAAATACAGGGCCAGAGAGCATAATAATGACTGTTATATATAACCCACCAAGGAACCAACATAGGCTAGAAGTTTATGAGGAAAGTCATATAGGTACTATTGAAGTCATAAACTCAGCTGTTAACATGGTACGATAGAGAAAATGTAGGATTTTGATTATGGGAGATTTTGATCATAAAGAGATAGATTGGATAGATCTTGACCCACACAGTGGTGAGGACTCACTTGGGGCAAGATTCCTAGATTGCGTACAAGGGAATTTCCTACACCAACATGTACTGGAACCAACGAGGGCCAGGGGTGAGGATGAGCCATCACTACTTGATCTAGAATTCACAGATAACATGTTGGATATTGAAAAAAATGAGTATGAACCACCAATTGGAAAGAGTGATCACTGTGTGTTGTTGATGGAGTATACCATTGAAGATGTTCTGCCTGAGAGTAGAGGCACTGAGGACATGAGGAGGAACTATCCAAAAGGAGATTACATCAAATGAATGAGCTTTTTGCAGTTAATTACTGGAGAACCTTATTTTACAACATATCTGTGCAAGAAACGTACTACATCTTTTGTGAGAAATATGGGAAGATAGTAGATTGCTGCATACCTGTCACCAAAGTAGGTGTAACTCATGCCAGAGAGAAATGGTTTGATAATGAGTGTAAAAGAGCTAAGGAATGGAGAGACAAATGCTGGAAAAGGTATAGGAGAAGAAAAAACGTAAATGCCTGGCAAACTTACAAAAGAGCAAGAAATGATTACCTAAGTAAAAGAAGAGAGGCAGAGAGAGACTATGATAGGGACATCACCAGGAAGGCTAAAGGAAATTCCTAGCTTTTCCACAGCTTTATCAGAGGAAAACTGAAGGTAAAACAACAGGTTTTAAGGCTTAAGAGAGAGGATGGAAGCATCACTGAGATGGATGAAGAGATCTGCAAAGAATTGAACAAGGAGTTTCAGTCAATATTTACAGTAGAAAATACCCCACCCCCTCAGATTGCAGAGACAGAAGCTCATGGGCCAGTATTAGCGAACATCAACCTTTCAGCCACAGAGGTATGCAAAGCGCTGATGGAGTTAGATGTCCATAAAGCTACAGGTCCTGATGATATATCCCCTCATGTACTTAAAAAATGCGCAAACTCAATATCAGTGGCACTAAGTATCATATTTAAAAAGTCACTGGAGTCACGGGAGATTCCAAGATGCTGGAAACAAGCAAACGTGATACCTATCTTCAAAAAGGGAAGAAGGGATACGGCTCTAAACTATAGACCAGTTTCCTTGACCAGCGTAGTTTGCAAGGTTATGGAGAAACTACTAAGGAAACATATCTCTCTTCACTTGGAATTATTCAACCTTTTGTCAGTGAGACAACATGGCTTCAGAGAAGGTAGATCAACAGTAACAAACTTATTAGAATTTTATGATGAGGTAAGCCGAATCTTACAGGAAAGAGAGGGCTGGGCAGATTGCATATTCCTAGACTTCCAGAAAGCATTTGACACTGTTCCACATGGGAGACTTATTAAGAAGCTGCAAGCAATGGCTAGAGTAGGTGGAAATGTATTGGAATGGATAAAAACTTACTTAGAAGGAAGGGAACAGAGGGTTAGAGTAAGACACTCAGTGTCTGAATGGAGAAAAGTTAGTAATGGAGTTCCACAGGGTTCAGTTTTAGGGCCACTTTTGTTCCTTGTATATGTAAATGACCTACCAGAGTCTGTAAATTCATTCATGAATATGTTTGCAGATGATGCAAAGATTGTGAAGAAATACAATGGTAGAGAATTTCAACAATATCTTTAATAGTCTCCATGAGTGGTCAGAAAAGTGGCTAATGAAATTCAATACTTCGATATGTAAGGTAATGAGAATGGGCACAAGTGCAAGAAGACCCAAGCTTGACTACTCGGTGGCAGGATTACAACTTCAAGAGACAAAAAATGAGAGAGATCTAGGAGTAAATATACTGGCAGATTTGTCTCCAGAAATACATATAAATGGCATAGTAAGGACAGCATATGGTTTCTTATCAAATGTAAGGGTAGCCATCAGGCACATGGGCAAGGAAATGTTCAGAAATATTTATGTAACCTATGTGAGGCCTAAACTTGAATATGCAGCCCCGTTTTGGAATCCGCACTTGAAAAAGCACGTAGCTAAGCTTGAAAAAGTTCAAAGACATGCCACAAAACTGGTGCCAGGAATACACAATCTCAGTTATGATGAGAGGCTGAGGGAATTAAAATTATCATCACTTGAAGCTAGAAGACTGAGGGGGAGATATGGTGACGGTCTTCAAATTCCTTCATAGTTATGATAGAGTGGATAGGGATCGATATTTTGATATGGCTGGCTCTAGAACTAGAGTTCATAGTTTAAAGCTTCGTAAGAAAACTTCTTCGCAGGATGTAAGAAAGTACTTTTTCAGTGTAAGAGTAGTTGATAATTGGAATTCGCTAAGCGAGGAGGTAGTTAATGCTAACTCAATCCATAGTTTTGGGCTCTGTCCCGTAAGCACAATTAGGTTATTACACACACACACACACTTATAATATATATATATATATATATATATATATATATATATATATATATATATATATATATATATATATATATATATATATATATATATCTTCAATGAAGTGCAAAGTCACAATTTATCAAAGCATCTTAAAGCCGATATTGCTCTACGGGTCAGAGACCTGGTCGCTCACAACGAAGACAAAATCAAAGCTGCAAGCGGCCGAAATGAAAGTACTCAGGCTAATCAAGAATGTTACAAGAAGAGACAAAATTAGAAATGAGTACATTAGGAATGAAGTGAATGTGCCTACCCCTGCTGGATGATATAGAAAAGAGCAAGCTGCGGTGGTACGGACATGTAATGAGGATGGAAGAACATAGAAAACCAAAGAAGTACCTTATTTGGAAGCCGCAAGGGAAGAGGCCAGTGGGCCGACCAAGGAAAAGATGGCTGGAAGGTGTGGCGACAGCTTTGGAAAGGAGAGGAACGTCTCTGCGGGAAGTGGAAGAAAATAACTGGTACGAAGAACGAGAAGACTGGAGAGGGTTTCTAAGAGGAGTGCCAGCTGACAGACAGTAGTGTCTACCAGGCATCTTGGTGAAAGGTGAAAGTGAAAGGTGATATATATATATATATATATATATATATATATATATATATATATATATATATATATATATATATATATATATATATATATATATATATATATATATATATATATATACATATACCTTGGCTGTTTCCCCCTTTAATTGGGGGGTAGCCGACATCAAGAAAGGAAAACAAATAGGGGGATTACTTTACTCTATGGGCAATGACGAGGGAGCTAGTGACCGTTCAGATGGCACTGCTGGAGTGCCACAGCCCATCCTCCCGGCTCTTCCACAACCTGTGTCGCTTCACAACTGCCAGCTCCTCCTACTGCCCCTACCACAGGGCTATCTCTGTAAGATGCAGCCCCGTGGTAACAGCAGATGCCCATCAGAGCCGCGTCACAATCGCTCGCCACTCATTCCTATTCCTAGCACGCACGCTTGCTTCCCTCACATCCATCCTCCTATCATTCAGGGCTCTCCTTACTCCATCCATCCATCCAAACCTAGGCCTCCCTCTAGCATTTCTCCCATCAACTCTCGCATTCATCACCTTTTTCAGCAGCCTTTCATCATCCATCCTTTCCACATGGCCAAACCATCTCAGAACATTCATATCTACTCTGGCTGCAATTTCTCTCCTCACTGCCGTTCTTGCTCTCACCACTTCATTCCTAACCCTATCCAATCGAGATACACCAATCATACTCCTCAGGCATTTCATCTCAAACACATTTAGTTTCCGTCTCTCACTTACTTTCATACCCCATAACTCTGATCCATACATCACAGTTGGCACAACCACTTTCTCATACAAAACTTTCTTAACATTCATTTCCAACCCTCTATTCTTCATCACTCCTTTCAATGCACCCAACACTTTACATCCTTCATTCACTCTGTGACACACATCTGCTTCCACTCCACCATTTGCAGCTATAACCGAGCCTAAATACTTAAACTGATTAACCTCCTCAAGTGTCTCTCCATTCAACATAACATTCAATCCAGACCCATCCTCATTTCTTGTACACCTCATAACCTTACTCTTTTCCACATTCACTCGCAGCTTCCTTCTCTCACACACCATTCCAAATTCTGACACAGCTTTTCCTCTGAATCTGCCACCACCACAGTATCATCTGCAAACAGCAACTGATTCAGCTCCCACTCGTTATCATCCCCATCTACCATTCTCAAACCTCGACCACACACTCGCTCATTCACCTCTCTTACAACTCCATCAATATAAAAATTGAACAGCCATGGTGACATCACACATCCCTGTCTCAGTCCCACACTCACTGGAAACCACTCACTCACTTCATTCCCTACCCTAACACAAGCTCTACTACCCTCATACAAACTCTTCACTGCATGCAACAATTTACCATTGATTCCATATAATCTCAAAACATTCCACATAGCCTCTCTATCAACTCTATCATATGCTTTCTCCAGATCCAAAAATGCAAAATACACATCCTTACCCTTTGCTAAATATTTCTCACATAACTGCCTAACAATAAAAATCTGATCTATACAACCTCTACCTCTCCTAAAACCACTCTGCACTTCCGCAATCACATATTCTGTCTTATCCCTAATCCTATTAACCAGTATCCTACCATACACTTTTCCTACCACACTTAACAAACTTATACCCCTAAAATTACTGCATTCATACATATCTCCCTTACCTTTGTATAGGGGCACTATACAGGCAATCACCCAATCCACTGGCACCAATGACAACATAAAGCATATATTAAACACACTCACTAACCATTCCAATGCAGTCACACCCCCTTCTTTCAACATCTCCGCTCTCACACCATCCATTCCAGGTGCTTTACTTGCTTTCGCTTCAAACAATGCCCTTTTCACCTCCTCTCTTGTAATCTCTCTCTCAATTTCATCTCCCATTACTGGCCCTTGAACCCCTCCCACTGCTACTATAGCTGCCTCTCTATCTTCCTCAACATTCAGCAAGCACTCATAATATTCTGCCCATCATTTCCCTGCATCGTTCCCTCTTAACATCTGTCCATTCACATCTTTCACTGTCTCTTCCATCCTCGATCCACCCTTCCTTGCTCTCTTCACTTCTTTCCAAAACTTCTTTTTATTCTCCTCATATGACCTACTAAAATCCTGTCCCCACCTAACATTTGCCAACCTCTTCTCTTCCTCTACCTTCCGCTTGGTTTCCACATTTTTCTCCCTATATTTCATACCTCTCCCTACTTTTACACTGCAGCCATTCCTCAAAAGCCCTTTTTTTCTCTTCCACCTTGATTTTCACCCCTTCATTCCACCACTCGCTGCCCCTCCTCATGCCACCTCCAACAAACCTCTTTCCACACACATCACTTGCATGTCCCACAAAACATTCTTTCATCAACCCCCATTCCTCCCCTAACTCCCCAACTTCTCTTTCATTCACCCTGTCATATGCCACTCTCAACCTGTCCTGGTATTCCTGTCTCTTCTCTGGATTTTCAACTCTTCCACCTTCACTATTTCCCTTCTACATCCCCCCACACTATTTCCCCACTCTTTTGCTACTACCACTTTTGCTTCAACCAAAAAATGATCAGACACCCCAGCAGCCACACCTCTGAATGCATGTACATCTTTCACTCTACCAATCATGCTCTTTGCTACCAACACATAATCCATCAATGCTCTTTCTTTCACTCTTCCATTTGCCACTCTCATCCATTTATACTTATTTATTAACTTCTTCTTAAATAAACTATTATATATATATATATATATATATATATATATATATATATATATATATATATATATATATATATATATATATATATATATATATATATATATATATATATATATATATATAACCAAATAAGTACATTACATATGTGAAAACATGAATCATTGTTTTACCCCGACCGGGACTTGAACCTAGGACTTATAATTACTAAGTCAAGGCATTACCAACTACACCACAGAGGGTTAAAAGTAATCAGACCTTATAGCTTATATCTGCTATACTTAGGAATGAACGTATTCTATCTGAATGCCACTATGTTCATGCTACATATTCCCAACCTTCTGTGGTGTAGTTGGTACCGCTTTGACTTAGTAATTATAAGTCCTAGGTTCAAGTCCCGGTCGGGGTAAAAAAAAAAGTTTCATATATATATATATATATATATATATATATATATATATATATATATATATATATATATATATATATATGTGTGTGATTACCTAATTGTGATTACCTAATTGTGTTTACGGGAAAGAGCCCAAAGCTCGTATCTTCCCGTCTCCTGATCGGTTCCATTTTAGACTTAGTGATACTTATCATACCTGTCCTTAAAACTATGGATTGAGATAGCATTAACTACCTCCTCGCTTAGCGAATTCCAATTATCAACTACTCTTACACTGAAAAAGTATTTCCTTACATCCTGCAAACAAGTTTTCTTACGAAGCTTCAAACTATGACCTCTAGTTCTAGAGCCAGCCATATCGAAATATCGATCCCTATCCACTCTATCATAACCATGAAGGAATTTAAAGACTGTCACCATATCCCCCCTTACTCTTCTAGCTTCGAGTGATGGTAAGTCTAATTCCCTCAGCCTCTCATCATAACTGAGATTGCGTATTTCTGGTACCAGTTTCGTGGCATGTCTTTGAACTTTTTCAAGCTTAGCTATGTGCTTTTTCAAGTGCGGATTCCAAAAGGGGGCTGCATATTCGAGTTTTGGCCTCACATAGGTTACATAAATATTTCTGAACATTTCCTTGTCCATGTGCCTGAAGGCTACCCTTACATTTGATAAGAATGCATATGCTGCCCTTACTATGCCATTTATATGTATTTCTGGAGACAAATCTGCCAGTATGTTTACTCCTAGGTCTCTCTCATTTTCTGTCTCTTGAAGTTGTACTCCAGCCACCAAGTAGTCAAGCTTGGGCCTTCTTGCACTTGTACCCATTCTCATTACCTTACATTTTGAAGTATTGAATTTCATTAGCCACTTTTCTGACCACTCATGCAGATTATTTAGATCCTCCTGAAGTTCTCTACCATTGTTCTCGTTTTTTACTTTCTTCACAATCTTTGCATCATCTGCAAACATATTCATGAATGAATTTACAGACTCTGGTAGGTCATTTACATATACAAGGAACAACAGTGGCCCTAAAACTGAACCCTGTGGAACTCCACTACTAACTCTTCTCCATCAGGACACTGAGTGTCTTACTCTAACCCTCTGTTCCCTTCCTTCTAAGTAAGTTTTTATCCATTCCAAAACATTTCCACCTATTCTAGCCATTGAGTGCAGCTTCCTAATAAGTCTCCCATGTGGAACAGTGTCAAACGCTTTCTGGAAGTCTAGGAATATGCAATCTGCCCAGCCCTCTCTTTCCTGTAAGATTTGGCTTACCTCATCATAAAATTCTAATAAGTTTGTTACTGTTGATCTACCTTCTCTGAAGCCATGTTGCCTCACTGACAAAAAGTTGAAGGATTCCAAGTGAAGAGAGATATGTTTCCTTAGTAGTTTCTCCATAACTTTGCAAACTATGCTGGTCAAGGAAAGTGGTCTATAGTTCAGAGCCGTATCCCTCCTTCCCTTTTTGAAGATAGGTATCACATTTGCTTGTTTCCAGCATCTTGGAATCTCCCCCGACTCCAGTGACTCCTTAAATATGATACTTAGTGCCACTGATATTGTGTTTGCGCATTTTTTAAGCACATGAGGGGATATGTCATCAGGACCTGTAGCTTTATGAACATCTAAATCCATCAGCGCTTTGCATACCTCTGTGGCTGTAAGGTTGATGTTCTCTAATACCGGCCCTTGAGTTTCTATCACTGTGTGTGTGTGTGTGTGTGTGTGTGTGGATTATCTAATTGTGCTTACGGAAAAGAGCCCAAAGCTCGTATCTTCCCTTCTCCTGATCGGTTCCATTTTGTACTTAGTGAGTGATGCTTATCATACCTGTCCTTAAAGCTATGGATTGAGTTAGCATTAACTACCTCCTCGCTTAGCGAATTCCAATTATCAACTACTCTTACACTAAAAAAGTACTTCTTTATATCCTGCAAAACAGTTTTCTTTCGAAGCTTCTAACTATGGCCTCTAGTTCTAGAGCCAGCCATATCAAAATATCGATCCTTATCCACTCTATCATAACCATAAAGGAATATAAAGACTGTCACCATATCGCCCCCTTAATCTTCTAGCTTCGAGTGATGGTAAGTCTAATTCCCTCAGCCTCTCATCATAACTGAGATTGCGTATCTATGGCACCAGAAATGTGTGTGAGTGTGATTACCTAATTGTGTTTACGGGGAAGAGCCCAAAGCTCGTATCTTCCCGTCTCGTCATCGGTTCCATTTTATACTTAGTGATACTTATCATACCTGTCCTTAAAGCTATGGATTGAGATAGCATTAACTACCTCCTCGCTTAGCGAATTCCAATTATCAACTACTCTTACACTGAAAAAGTACTTTCTTACATCCTGTAAAGAAGTTTTCTTACGAAGCTTCAAACTATGACCTCTAGTTCTAGAGCCAGCCATATCAAAATATCGATCCCTATCCACTCCATCATAACCATGAAGGAATTTAAAGACTGTCACCATATCCCCCCCTCACTCTTATAGCTCCGAGTGATGGTAAGTCTAATTCCCTCAGCCTCTCATCATTACTGAGATTGCGTATTTCTGGCACCAGTTTCGTGGCATGTCTTTGAACTTTTTCAAGCTTAGCTATGTGCTTTTTCAAGTGCGGATTCCAAAAGGGGGCTGCATATTCGAGTTTTGGCCTCACATAGGTTACATAAATATTTCTGAACATTTCCTTGTCCATGTGTGTGTGTGCAAATGATATAACATATAAAATGTAAATGCAAGTGCAATCAAATAAAACATACTATAAAAGTAGAAAGTAATACATATAACCATTAAATGAAGTTATTAAAAGCTTTACATGTCAACGAATGTATATAAGTGCTATTAAAAATATAGTTATTTATATGTTTAGTATATATTCATACATGTTATTCATTTGTAAAAAAAACTAATCATTATTTCCAGCAACACTCGGTCGTTTTACATTATATTTTGGAGACCAAGATGTTTTCTTCTTAGTAACAAAGCTACGACTCGGTATACATATGTGTGTACTCATGGTACTGAGAGAGAGAGAGAGAGAGAGAGAGAGAGAGAGAGAGAGAGAGAGAGAGAGAGAGAGAGAGAGAGAGAGAGAGAGAGAGAGTTCAATATCTATATAGCAGCGATATACCCTGTGACCCCATAGCTATCAAACTTTTAAGGCCATTTATTTTATTTATTTACCTGTTTATTCATCTATTTAATTTATTTATTTTGTGCGAAGGAGAAATGTGCCGCACTTGTCAACAAACGTGACCCCACGACGGTGACGTACGAAAGACTAAAATCTTTGCCAAACGGAGTCACATTTTGTGCACATTGTCTGCAGTACACGCTCACCTGCCGGCCGGCGCCTCTCAAACACTACAAAAAAATATAAAATACCGTCATGTTTTCATTCGCAAAAAGCAGTTAGTATCGCCTTATTACGCTGAAGATGTGTGCTAGGTTCGAATCCCGGCCAAATCACAAAAAATATATATCTTGAAATATTATATGAGTCTAAAAAGATGATCAAATAAATATAATATAGTAAGTGATAATAATTAGTAGAGCCATTGTACGCTGAAGATGTGTGCTAGGTTAGAATCCCGTTCAAAGGTGCAAAAATATGTGGCTAGAAAAATATTAAATATTTGATGTAGCGTTCCATATAGGAAGAACATCACAAAATCAATGTGATGTGGCGGTTATAACTTATATCAAAGAAAATTTGCCATTTTTTTCTAGAGATACTGACCATATATATGCGTCCTGTAGAAGTTGTAAAATTATTTTATTTTGTAATGCTTTAAACGTTAAAGTAAGGATTTATAAAAGTTACTTCGCAATAGTTTTGGATTCTTTTGCCAAGATGGATTGATACTTTGGGTACACGTGGTAGACACGTAGTTCAGGAGAAATGTATACACACACATACAATATATATATATATATATATATATATATATATATATATATATATATATATATATATATATATATATATATATATATATATATATATATATATATATATATATATATATATATATATACCTTGGCTATCTCCCCTAATTGGGGAGAGAGAGAGAGAGAGAGAGAGAGAGAGAGAGAGAGAGAGAGAGAGAGAGAGAGAGAGAGAGAGAGAGAGATTATTATTTTATTTTATTAATTTATTGCGCCAAGGCGTCAGACATTACATGAGTTCATACAAATAATGCTTCAAATGGATACAAAACCAAGAATTGAACATGGTTTACAGGGAGGTGCACATATTGATAAAACATTGCTGCATACTAACACACAACTCACAGTATGGCAGCACAGAGTACATTATATGCAAAAGTAAAGCTCAGAGAAACGCAGAATGCACAAACAGAATTATACAGCAACATACAGAAAATATATGTATAATTCAATATAATTAATGGCCACCAAAGTGAGGATAACGAGCAAGAATAACATCAAGGTTGTCATCATTAAGTAAAAATGAGCAGATCTGTATTAAGTTCTGACCTCGTGGTAAAACATCTCTCACAGTGGGGCACTGAAGACAATAGTGGTCAAGAGTGTTAGCATTAGGACGGTCACATAATTTACAGGAGGTGTACTGAGGCATATCTAGAGTCTGGGAGACCTGGAGAGAGAGAGAGAGAGAGAGAGAGAGAGAGAGAGAGAGAGAGAGAGAGAGAGAGAGAGAGAGAGAGAGAGAGAGAGAGAGAGAGAGAGAGAAAGAGAGAGAGAGATAGATAGATAGAGAGAGAGAGAGAGAGAGAGAGAGAGAGAGAGAGAGAGAGAGAGAGAGAGGAGAGAGAGAGAGAGAGAGAGAGAGAGAGAGAGACATTGTTACATAGGCCATTAGGCTTTGTGTGCTATATCCCCAAATAAAGCATATGAGAATATTATATTTTCTGGCAATTAAGAATAATCATGATTCATATAAGTAAAACAGCTACACATTAGATGGGTAAAACAATATCAAATTTCCATCGCTTTCATAAAATTGTTTGATCTTGTATACTATGCAATTAGTATCTTAGTCTTATACAAGGGGGGCCCTGATAGCTCAGTGGAAGAGCGCGCAAGTTGGGAAGTGACGAAGCTGACGTCAGCGAGTTCGATCCCATAGCAGGGCATTTGAGCCAAGAAATAATGAAAAATATGCTTTTCCTTACTCATGAATGGAAATAATGTTACATAAACGCCTATACTAGTAAATTGCATACATATACAATGGCTGCAATACCTCTTGTAAAGGGGGTTTCTAAGTCAATGCACACATTCACCAGATGCCAATTTATCCGTTACTGCTCTTAGCACCGGATATGAAAGGGAAGGGCCTCGATTCCATCATGACATGAGAACGAGACAGGTGAAAGCGGCTCTTCAAAAACAGCAACTTCATTTAAAGATGGGCTAATAAAACTGACGAAGAGGAATACTCTCTTGGCTTCTAGGGATAAAGGCTGCAACATTTACTCCCCCCACCACACTGCTTGGGTCACCAACAGGGTAAATGGGGAAGTGCCTTTTGATGTGAGACACGACAATCTTTGCCTCCCATGAACTTGGGAAAACCCTCTGATGAAGTTCAACAAATCTGTTCCTCTTTTAATGGAGAATTTTCCTTTAAAATTGCCAAAACCGAGTTACTTGTTTTAAAGACCCTTAATATGCCTATTGATGGCGTTCTCTGCCAGTCATTGATATCTTTTCAAGCATAAAACAATGTTGAATGTCTGTCTACCTGCTCGTTGTGTTCTTTGCCAAGTAATAATATCTTTTCCAGTATAAAACAAAATACAAGTCTAATGCTGTTTACGGTTCTTTGCCAATCACTGATATCTTTTCCAGAAGAAGACAAAGTAGAAAGTCTAACTCTCTGATTATGGTGTCCTCTGCCAATCACTGATATCTTTTCCAGCATGACACTAAGAAAATCTGACTCACTGTATATGATTGTTTTGCCAATCACCAATATCTTTTCCAACATAAACCATGGCAGAAAATCTCACTCCTTCCTCTCAAAATGTTAATGTAATTCAAAGAGAACAACAACAAAAAAAGCTTTCCATAGAATACCTGGCCTGTGGTTACCTTTTGCTTATGTCAGTCTCTGCTGTTTACCTGTGTGACTAAGTAGATTTTGCTTCTGTGTGTTGTACGAGGCGACTGAAAGTGGACGGGGCCAGGGGACTGGGAATACCCCCTTGTACTAACCTTCCACAAGAAGTCAAAGAAGAAGGGGGGTAGAGGGGAGAGCAACATCACCCCAAACTCTAGTTTTGGGGTGTCTAAATGTGCGTGGTTATAGTACGATAGAGGGCAAAAGATGTGAGAGTGGATATATGTTTGGTAGGAGGAGGATGGATGCATTGGCATTGTGTGAGACGAAGATGAAAGGAAAAGGAGAAGTGGCATTTGGTGAGGTGAGAGGTAGGGTGTCTGGGGTTGAAAGGGGGAGAGCGAGAGAAGGTGTGGCATTAAAGCTAAGTGAATGGAATGGAAAGAAGTGTCATCTAGGCTGATGTGGGTGAGGGTTAGGATGGGTAAGGAATGTTGGGCTTTTATTAGTGCATATGGGCCACGATGTGAGAGAAGTGAGCGAGCGGGATGAATTCTGGAATGAGTTAGCTAGGTGTGTGGATGGTCTGAGCAGAAGGAACTATGTAGTTGTGTTGGGTGACTTGCATGCAAGAGTGGGTGATGGAGAGGTAGGTGTTGTAGGAAAGTATGGGGTACCAGGTGGGAATGAGGGTGGCGAGAGACTGTTAGATATGTGTGTGGAGCAAGAGTTGGTGATAGGTAATAGTTTTTTCAAGAAGTTAATAAATAAGTACACATAGATGAGAGTGGTAAATGTAAGAGTGAAAGAAAGAGCATTGATGGATTATGTGTTGGTAGCAAAGAGCATGATTGGTAGAGTGAAAGATGTGCATGCATTTAGGGGTGCGGCTGCTGGGATGTCTGATCATTTCTTGGTTAAAGCAAAAGTGGTAGCAGCAAAAGAGTGGGGAAATAGAGTGGGGGGATGTAGAAGGGACGTGGTGAAGGTGGAAGAGTTGAAAGAGCCAGAGGAGAGACAGGAATATCAGGACAGGTTGAAAGTGGCATATGACAGGGTGAAAGAAAGAGAAGTTGAGGAGTTAGAGGAGGAATGGGGATTGATGAAAGAAGGTTTTGTGGGACATGCAAGTGATGTGTGTGGAAAGAGGTTTGTTGGAGGTGGCATGAAGAGGGGAAGCGAGTGGTGGAACGAAGGGGTGAAAATGAAGGTGGAAGAGAAAAAGAGGGCTTTTGAGGAATGGCTGCAGTGTAACAGTAGGGAGAAGTATGAAAAATATAGGGAGATAAATGTGGAAACCAAGCGGAAGGTAGAGGAAGAGAAGAGGTTGGCAAATGTTAGGTGGGGACAGGATTTTAGTAGGTCATATGAGGAGAATAAAAAGAAGTTTTGGAAAGAAGTGAAGAGAGTAAGGAAGGGTGGATCGAGGATGGAAGACACCGTGAGAGATGTGAATGGACAGATGTTAAGAGGGAACGATGCAAGGAAAAGATGAGCAGAATATTTTTAGTGGTTGCTGAATGTTGAGGAAGATAGAGAGACAGCTATAGTGGCAGTGGGGGGTGTTCAAGTGCCAGTAATGGGAGACGAAAATGAGAGAGAGATTACAAGAGAGGAGATGAAAAGGGCATTGGATGAAAGAAAAGTTGGTAAAGCACCTGGAATGGATGGTGTGAGAGCGGAGATGTTGAAAGAAGGGGGTGTGACTGCATTGGAATGGTTAGTGAGAGTGCTTAATATATGCTTTATGTTGTCAATGGTGCCAGTAGAATGGGTGATTGCTTGTATAGTGCTCCTATACAAAGGTAAGGGAAATGTGTATGAATGCAGTAATTTTAGAGGTATAAGTTTGTTAAGTGTGGTAGGAAAAGTGTATGGTAGGATACTGATTAATAGGATTAGGGATAAGACAGAAAATGTGATCGCAGAAGTGCAGAGTGGTTTTAGAAGAGGTAGAGGCTGTATAGCTCAGATTTTTAGAGTTAGGCAGTTATGTGAGAAATATTTAGCAAAGGGTAAGGATGTGTATTTTGCATTTTTGAATCTGGAGAAAGCATATGATAGAGTTGATAGAGAGGCAATGTGGAATGTTTTGAGGTTATATGGAATTGATGGTAGACTGCTGCAAGAGGTGGAGAGTTTGTATGAGGGCAGTAGAGCTTGTGTTAGGGTAGGGAATGAAGTGAGTGAGTGGTTTCCAGTGAGTGTGGGACTGAGACAGGGATGTGTGATGTCACCATGGCTGTTCAATTTGTATTCTGATGGAGTCGTAAGAGAGGTCAATGAGCGAGTGTGTGGTCGAGGTTTGAGAATGGTAGATGGGGATGATAACAAGTGGGAGCTGAATCAGTTGCTGTTTGCAGATGATACTGTGGTGGTGGCAGATTCAGAGGAAAAGCTGTGTCAGAATTTGGAATGGTGTGTGAGAGAAGGAAGTACCGAGTGAATATGGGAAAGAGTAAGGTTATGAGGAGTACAAGATATGAGGATGGTGCTGGATTGAATGTTATGTTGAATGGAAAGACACTTGAGGAAGTTGATCAGCTTAAGTATTTAGGCTCGGCAATAGCTGCAAATGGTGGCGTGGAAGCAGATGTGTGTCACAACAACAACAACAATTCAAGTGGACATCATATAAAAATGATATATAAATTGAAAGAGGGATAACCCTCTTTAATTAAGAAACATATTATGAATTACAGACACTCCCCTACTTATGAAGGAGTTAGGTTCCAAAAGGCTATTCATAAGTTGTGTTTGGGTAAAAAAAAGTATTGTTCAGTACATACATATGCAGTACTGTACAATACTTATGCTAAAGACATTTAACTACTACATAAGACATAAATTATACAGCATCACTGAATTTTAATACAGTAATTATAATGCAATAATGCAGTACAATACAGTAATACATACATTAATACATGGGTAAAAAATGGGTAGGTTTTTATTCGGATATGCGGATGTTTGTAAGTAGGGCAGTGTCTGTATACATAAACTGTTACAAATATGTACGAACTGATATGCAGTATCTAAATGGTAAACTACAGAATAAAGAAATGGCAAATTATAGTTCAGTTATAGCATTTTGTTTGCCATTTTATCAGTTACATTTGGTCGAGTAGAGATGGAGACACAAGACAGGTTGGAGCTGGGGAAGTAAGGCTGGATTATATATGTAAAATGAAAGTGCATATAAATATCAATTACTAGTATTATTCAATAATTAATGCACTGCATCAGTTTCCATAGATATTTTTTTTTTTTTTTTTTTTTTTTTAAGAGTGTGACACCGGGATAGGCAGAAACTGCCCTCATCAACAAAGGCCCGGGCACGAGAAAATACCAAGACGAAGGAAAAGAATAAGTTAAGGGCAAGGCAGAGATGAGGTAATGTCACACAAAGGAAAACGACAGACAGAAAAAACAGTCAAAGTAAAGAGGACCCAGAGATATGGAGGACTAGGCTCTGAGATGACGATAGATCTGCTTTTTGAAGGATGAAAGGTCATAAGAACTAGGAAAGACAGAAGGAGGAAGAGAGTTCCAGAGTCTGGAGGTAGATGGGAAGAAGCAGTCGCTGCACCGACCAATCCGCGAGCTACAAATCTCGACACAGTACCTGTGAGATGAGGCCACTTGGCGAGTGTTACGCGGCCTCGGCAGTGGAGGAGGGATGCAACTCGCCAACTCATCAGAGCAGCGATGGAAGTAGTAGCGATAGAAAAGCGAAAGGGAAGATACCTTACGGCGAAGAGAGAGAGAATCCAGGTTAGAAGTAAGAGCAGGATCATTAATGAGTCTGACTGCCTTAGATTCAACCCTATCAAGAAGATAAGTAAAGGAAGAAGCACCCCAGATGTGTGAGCAGTATTCTAAGCAGGGGCGGATAAGACCTTTGCAAATTTTAAGTAACTGCAATGAGGAAAAGCAATAACGAAAACGAAACAAAACCCCCAATTTTTTGGATGAAGATTTAGAAATTTGGATTATGTGATTCCTCCAAGACAAGTTAGAGGCTATATGGATTCCTAATATATTGATAGAGTTAAGAGGGTAAATTTCATTAGTTTCGAAGACAATAGGGTTATCAGGAGGAGAAGAAGATAAAGAGATAGCCAGAAAATGTGTCTTGGAGGCATTGAATTTAACTAAATTTTGAGTGCCCCATTCAGATACTCTCTGCAAATCGGAGTTAAGAGTAGAAGAAAGAGTGATACGAGAATGATTACGAGTAACAGATGAAGGTTGTGAAGAAAAGGCAGAGGAAAAGTGAAGGGTAGAATCATCGGCAAAGGCATGAAGAAGAGAGGAGGATGGGGACTGTAGAAGATCATTGATGAAGAGAAGGAAGAGAGTAGGTGAAAGAACAGAGCCCTGTGGAACACCACTGGACACAGAGAAAGGGCTAGATGTCGCGCCATCAACAACTGCAGATATAGAACGGTCAGTAAGAAAACTGGAAATCAGAGAACAGAAAGAAGGGGTAAAGCCATAGGCAGGGAGTTTGGCCAACAGAGCCTTGTGCCAGACTCTGTCAAAAGCCTTAGAGATATTAAGGGCGACGACAAAGGATTCCCCATAGTTCCTCAGAGAAGATGACCATACATGAGTAAGATAGGACAGGAGATCACCAGTGGATCTTGCCTTGCGGAAGCCGTACTGATGATCGGAGATAAGTGAGTTGGATTCAAGGCGTTTCAAGAAGTGAGCATTGAGCAAAGTTTCGAAAACTTTAGCAATAGAGGAGGTTAGAGCAATAGGTCGGTAGTTAGAAGGAATAGAGCGGTCACCCTTCTTAGGAACAGGTTAAACTAGAGCATGCTTCCAAGATGAAGGATAGATACTGGTTGACAGAATGAGGCGAAAAAGACGGCAAAGCACGGGAGCCAGTTCATCTGCAAACTCCTTAAGGAACCTTGCAGGGATACCATCGGGACCAGATGCCTTGTTTGTCTTTGGTGAGCGAAGAACCTTATGAACTTTGCGTGAAGAACGGATAAGGGAGGGCATAGGGTTAGAGAGGGGAAAAGACTGAGGAACAGGTGCGCTGGAATCGTTGACAGAAGAGTTGGCAGAAAAATGAGAGCCAAAGAGAGTGGCTTTGTCAGTGGGAGAGCAAGCTATAGAACCATCAGAACGAATGAGAGGGGGAAAGCTTGAGTTACAGAAGTTTTTGGAGAGGTTTTTGGCTAAGGACCAGAAGCATTTGTCAGTGGGAGAGGAGTTAAGGTCATCAACTTTCCTTCTTATAAAGGAAGCCTTAGACCTTCGAATCTGAGCTGTACAGCGATTCCTAGCTATAATAAAAGCAGAGCGAGTTAAATCGGAAGGAGAGGCTTGGTAAGATCGGTGCGCCTGATTCCTAGCCTGGATAGCCATGGAGCAGGCACGGTCAAACCAAGGTTTAGGGGGAGAGAAAGTTTTTGTAGAAGAGGGGATGTACGCCTCCATTCCCGCGGTCACGATCTCGGCAACTTTTACAGCTACCAGATCAGGGTTGCGGGACCGAAAGCAGTAGTCATCCCATGGAAAGTCAAAGAGAAAGTTACGCAAATTTTCATATTGAGTTCGCTCGAAGTGCCAAAGGCGGCGTTGAGTAGGAGGGATTGGTGGTGGGGGAGCGAAAATGGAAGAAACAGAGATCATGGAGTGGTCAGATTTACCAAGAGGGGAAAGCACGGAATAAGAGTAGTTTGAAGGGTTAGAAGTAAAAAAAAGGTCAAGAATGTTAGCAGCATGTTCGTGACGATCAGGAACACGAGTAGGATGTTTGATAATTTGCTCCAGATCATGAGTAATAGAGAAAGCAAGAGCCTCGCTTCCTCCCACATCAGTGTGAGAAGAATGAACCACTCACTGTGGTGTACATTGAAGTCTCCAATGTAGAGAACTTCGGCATGTGGGTGAGAAGATAGCAAGGACTCATGGCACGAGGAGAGATATTCAAAGAAAGATACAAACTCGGTGGAGTTTGGAGAACAGTAGCAGAAGCAAAGGATGATAGTGGTAGTGGAGAGATAGACTTTTAGCCAGAGAACATCAAAGTCAGGAGATTCAAGGTCCATGAGCCTCACAGTAGGAGTGTTAATGTTGCAGTAAGCACAGACCCCACCTTTGAAATGTTCTAGCATAAGTACTGGGCCTCTATAAGTGCATATTGTACTTGCATTAGAATACAAGGAAAAATACAATATAATAAATTTGGTTTAAAAAGAAATATTAGTCACGATACTTCACTTTGTTGTTTGCCCTTTCATGTATCAATTAGTCCCCATTTCAATAGGGGTGCATACAATTACCATAAAATTAACATACACCAATATCATTGAAGTATTTCCTTGCAGGTATTTTTTATTATATTCTGAAGCTTCTCATGTAAAGAAAAAAAAAATCAGCTTCATTATATTCTAAGCTAGACAAAAAAAAAAATATAAAGTATGTTTACACTTTTATGGTTTAACTTTGGAACAACTTTTTTTTCCTTTTACTGTGTCATGATTAGTCCTCAAAGCACATGGGGGTGGACAGAAAGGTTGGACGATAAAGAGGATTAAGGCTAGATGCCCGATCCAATGCCCTGTGGCTTGATGGAACCCTCATTGGTCAGGCTTGTTACTTCCCAACTCACAGGGTCTACCTCTGAGCTACCGCAGTCCAAATTTTAAAATGAGATAATCCTCGTTTCACGTGTCACTATTAGCTCCTATTACGGGGATGGACACAGATGATTGAAGCTGGGGCAATAAGGCTGGATGCCCTATCCAAATCCCCTTAGTGGTTCGAATGGGGGTCCATCACCAATTGAGTTGAGCATTCTACCACTATGCTATGGTGGTTCCCAACTTGAGAATGAGATCCTCGTTCAAAATGACTAATAGTGAATATCTAAGGTGTTTGAACATATACTGACATAAGCCCTTCACTCAGAGCTTTTATCTATGCAACACTGCGGATAGTGATTTCATTCTCCTAATAAGTAAATCCATTCGAATCATCTTGTATTTGACTGCATAGTTTAGAACAAGAATTGTTAGAGTCAAATTGCTTGTTACCTCTTTAGAAATAAAATTTAGCTTCAAACACTATGGGATGCTGAAAGGCGATATCAAACATTTCTAAATACCTAAACAAGCATCTTTGAAAAAAAAATTACTGGTGTTACAAAGATAATTACGTCAAGCTTATCAAAAGGTTTGCTAACCTATTTATATTATTCACAGATTAAGTCACAATATAATTCTTGGAGAGTAAATATAAATGGTTTCTGCTAGAATATTTCATCGATAAAACATTTACTATAAGTACTACAAAAACAATAATGCAATGAAAAGATTCTGCATTGAAAGCATGCTTCTTGGTTAAGTAAGACTAACGCCATTTGAAGAAACACAATGGACAAACTAAAGAAATGTTCACTAAACTTAGTTCCGTTTTGATTTTACGACACGGACTCTCTTTTCTACCAAGGGCTGGGACAGTTGCCTTCTTGCAAAGGACTTGTTTTGGCAGATGTAATCGTTACTTTAGTATTCATCTTAATTTTAGTTTCCTACTTACTTAGCACTTTGCAAAAGCTCGACAGCTACATTTAATTTACTCTGTTAAATTAGGCAACATTATAGACAAAGTTAGGTTTTCTCTTCGATAATGATCCAACCATGTAATAGGGTTCTGTACTTATTTGATATTATTTCTCTGAACATGAAAGTGGGGGCCGTAGTAGCTAAGTGGTTGCGTGAGTAGGGAAGCAACTAACAAAGGTTTGTTCCCACCACAAGGCATTATGAAAGGCATTCAGCTTTAATCCCTTGTCTCCAATATGTATGTCCACCAACATTCAAATAGGGGTTAATTGTAAAACTTAAAAGTTTAAATTGCCTTTGAACAAAGAAACCCTCTTCATGCAGAATGAATCCACTTCCATTTGACTTTAATTTGCCATCTCTATGACGTATATTAAAGGTCATTATTTGCTTTCTTTTTCACTTTCAGGTCGTTTTGCATTCATACACAGTACTGGTACTACCATAACTTAACTTGTGAGCTTAACACACTAAATACTCATAGACGACACATTAAATGGAAATCTACACCAAAATGTGATCACGCAACGATGATCATTTTGATGTTTACTTGCCATATTATATCAATACTAATCCCCATTTTGGTGGAAGTAGACACAGACAGGTAGGAGTCGAGAATTAAGGCTGGATGCCTTTCCTAACACTCCATGGTGGCTCAATTGATAGTCTGTCACCTCCCTAATCGAGTGTTCTAACGATTGAGCTACCGCAGTCCCTTCCTGATGCACTGGTGCTAATTATATAAAATTGGTAAAGGGATTTCACATCTGCACAGTGGATAGAGCAATTGACTCAGGTAGTGACAAACACATGTTCACAGTCACATGGGGAATAAATTCCCCAGCTATAATTTATTCCAATCCTATTCGGATGGTGATTAACAGTGACACATAACATGGCAGGCAAAGTACCAAATTGGTAAAAATTGCATGACTAATATTCTAAGATAAGAGTACTATGGACCCATATCTTACTCGGTTGTAATTAGTGTTGTTTTGACCATATGCAATCAAAACACACAATAATATTCGGAGAAGTTTTTCCCTTAGAAAATACATTATAATAAGTCCTGAACGATTTTTACATTGAATATATATTGCATTAATACAATACAGTGTTTGTTGATGTTTCCTAAGTTGCATAACTGATAAGCCTTATGTCCTAGGCTTTCCCAAAGAGCTCTTGAGAAGAGTATGTTGTGAAGCTGGTGTATGTGGTGAAATCTTCCGTAATGTGTTTCCTGGGTTACTCTATATGTCTCTGGTTAAAAGGAGTCTTCAAGAAAGGAATTCCTGTCAGTCATTTCTTTGCATGGAAAAAATTTCACAGCTGTGTGTTGTATTGATAGATAAGGTAATCGCTGAGATGACTAAAGCCTCTCCCAGATTCTCGTGCCTCATGATGGGCAGGGACTGGCAGTGGTAGCTTTACCTCATTTGCTTCTCCTCTTCTGATTTGTAGCTCCAGGGTGGTCCTGCGCCGAAGACTTGTTTCATGCCACGTCCCATAAAATACAGTAATCTAGGCAAGATTTAAAAGTATAGAGAGGTTGGGAATAGGTTTTGTGCAATGTACATAGGGGCTCTTATGGTCTGGAACATAGGAAATATTTTAAAAATGAGGAGGATTGCAGAACCAACTGACCAAGAATGATACGAAACTCCCTTGCTTTTAATTCAGAAAACCCACTTGTATATGGGAATATCATCAGAAATAACCTTAACTTCAGTGTACACACTGCATCAAAAATAATAGCTTAAGAGTATTAATTACCATACAAAAAAAGGTAAAATATAATCTTACAATATAGAATAATATTAAATAAGGTCAGTTAAACCTCCAAAATGTCATTTATAAGTTTATAAATACATTTCAAATAGACAAACTAATTATTTGTACATTTTATGATTACAAGTTTATTTCCTTTAAACTACTGAAGCAAAATATAGAGCAATTAAGTATCAAATTAACAAGCAAAATAGTTCCCTTAGAATTTGACATATAGCATTATGAATAATAATAATAATAGTAATAATAACAACACCAATAATAATAATAATAATAATAATAATCAGTTTATATACAAAAGCAAAAATTTTTTTTTTTAATATGACACCATGTATCATATCTAGTCAGCAAGGTGGCCACGACTGATGAAAAAGTTGGAGGCAATAATAATCACAGTAATACATACTGTATATAGGTCACAATAATAACAGTGAAATGGTCCAGTGAGGCATAATGTGAATTATTGTATAAGAGAAAAGAATAAATAATAATGAGAACCTGGCTATTATTGAGACAAAATACTGTTAAATAAACCTATTCACTTTTGCAGGTAGAGAGAATATAGCAGTATAAATGCACTTACCCTTATAAGTAAGACTAACAAGACCGATTACGAAGATTATTTATGGATATGTCTTAAAATGCATAAAAGCGGAGCTGTTTCCAAGTGATAAATTTAAGCATTAGGGTAAAAAAAATAAAAATGCAAATCTGAAGGCATTTACTTAACTGCTGCCGATTACAAGATTATTTCTGGATGTGTCTAATAATGCACAAAAACAGATATTTTCCCATACAATGAAATAAAGTACTGGGAAAAAAATCTGCAAATCTGTAAGGCATTCACTTGAGTATCCTTAGAATGAAATCACTTTTGTGTGGCTATGCCTAATTTTGAACCATAAGTTGAGCGTGCCAAGTTGAGAGGATTTAAGAAGGAGGATAGTAAGACCTAGAACTGGAATGAGGATGAGAATAGGAGCTAGGAGGAGGAGGAGGATAGGAAGAAGGCCCCGATTGAGGATAGCTTGGAGGAGGGTTTGAAGAGGCAGATGGTGGAGGATAGTAAGAGGAAGATGATCCATGTGATGGCGGAGGATAATTTGTGGGTGGAGGCACGGCTGGATAGTGAGATGTGGTTGGAGGTGGATGGTATGAGGCATGGGAGGAGGAAGAATAATGAGAGGGTGGAGGCTGACTGGTATAATGAGGAGGGGCAGGTGGAGCCGCAGCAGAAGGAGGAGGATAATGTCTTTGTGGAGGTTGATAAGATGGGGGAGGTACCTGAGGGGGAACTTGGGAGGGAGGAGGAGGTCCCTGGGTTGTGGTGGGGGGATAGGAAAAAGGTGGATATCGTGGAGGAGCCGTGCTTGATGATGAAGCGGACGTGGAACTTTGAGCAGACGGATAGGAAGTGGGATAATTCGAGAAGGATGAATAAGGATATTGGTAAGACTGAGGCGGATTGGATGGTTCTTGTTTGACTGGTGAAGGCTTGGCCGGAGATGATTTCACCTCCTCTTTTTTGGCTTTCTTCGCGGGAGGCTGGGATGACGCAACTTTCGTTGGTGTCGCGTCTCGCTTTTGCGTGGTGGTGGGTATGGGTTTGGCTTGGTCAGCGTTGCTAGAACTGGAACTGCTGCTGGCACCGGGGGTCGAGCTAGAAGCAGCACCAGAGGCAGGTCCAGGGGCCGCACCAGTATTAGGGGCAGCTGCTCCCGATGATCCGGATGTAGAATTTTTGACCGAACTGGAACTTGCATTTTTGCCGGAGCTTGACCCAGAACTCTTTCCAGGCCCAGGAAAGCTTCCAGAACCTAGACCAACTGCATGATATCCAGAACCGGCTCCGCCTTCCCCTCGATTAGGGGAATACAGGTCTAGAACCTGATGGCAAATATCTGAGGAGGAGAAAAATTCCAATGCTGCAGAAGAGGAATGCCATATTCCCTTTGCTCCATCTATTGTAAGAGACTTAATATATCCATCTGCCATATGACAAGATGTTGCTTATTTAATGTGTCACAACTAATTTCCATATGAATGAGGGCGGGTACCGGCAGGGTGAAGCTGGGAAATAAAGGTTAGATGCCTTTCCTATCACTCCAGTTGGGCTCGAACATGGGTGTGCCACTTCCCGAATACAGCTCTCTAACCTCTGAGCTACTGCGGTCCCCATCTTCCGCATTAGGGATATTCTGCATAAATCTAATCAGCATATGCCAACTTCTCTTTTCCCCTTCCTACACAGCTACAGATATAATAAACAT
Organism: Halocaridina rubra; assembly: GCA_037179515.1. Taxonomy (NCBI): domain Eukaryota; kingdom Metazoa; phylum Arthropoda; class Malacostraca; order Decapoda; family Atyidae; genus Halocaridina; species Halocaridina rubra. The sequence goes on along the minus strand of JAXCGZ010013267.1, from coordinate 59,009 downwards.
TACATACTTTCCAGTAACTCAGTACCAATTCCAGAGACATGCATACTTTCCAGTAACTTTGTGGTAATTCCAGACATACATACCTCCAGTAACTCTGTAATAAATCCAGAGACATACACACCTTCCAGTAACTCAGTAGTAATGCCAGAGACATACATACCTTCCAGTAACTCTGTAGTAATTCCAGAGACATACATTTCCCACCATTTCTCCTGCTTTGGAGTTCTTCCAATCCAATCAGTTACATCAAATCGACTCAGTTTCCCAGCGAGATACATAAGAGCGATGGCAATTATCTCCGGTTCCCACTGCAGACACAAAGTTGTACACAAACTGAAAATTGTAAAAAAAAAATAAAAAATGAGACATACATATACATATAAAATTACAGCAATCCCCTTGATAAGAGGGTAGACTGAGTCTAAGTACACAGACTCACCAGAAGCTAATTCACCTTCATCATTCCTCTTAGCACCTTGGGAATAAGGAGCTGTATCATTCCCAAGACCGAGAGTTTAAGCTGTTTACTGGCAGGAACTGCTGTGGGTGGACATCACAGTGGGGGGTTGGGGCTTGTCCTGGCTGACGAATACCCATTGTAAAATGGAAATAAAGTTTATACACTCCCCATCAAACGGCTATGGTCATGCACAGAGGAATTGGGTAATTATATTAACCACGAAATAATCAACTTTTAAACCTTTACAATTGCAGAAATCACAGTAAATCTCCTTCAGTAATAAAATGGGATGTTCACACAATTGTGATAACATTAAAATTAAAGATTTCTATTTATATAGAAAAGCTAATAATTCCCTTCTTAAGGGGGGTGGCTGAGTCAAAATAAACTACTTGACTCTTTGTGGGAAGAAAATCTAAAGAAGGGACTCTCAGTCACCTCTCTCCACCCCATTTAGTCGAATTCTATGACACACTAGGGAACACAGAGGAGGTATTCTTCAGTGTTTCCTAGTGGCAAGGAGGATGGAATTCTGTAATTCAGTGCATTTTGTAATAAGAATAATAATAATAATAAACCTTTATTTCCATTACAATACAATGGGTATTCGTCAGCCGGGACAAGCCCCAACCCCCCACTGTGGTGCCCAACAACAGCAGTTCCTGCCAGGAAACAGCTTAAACTCTCGGTCTTGGATGGGAACCGATCTTTCGACCTCGTGAATGCGAAGCCAGCGTGTTACCACTCTACGAGCCAGCAGGTGTAAGAAAACAAGGTACTTTAAATGCAGTTCCTGCCTCTCAGACTTTTATTTTAACAAGAAAACAACTGTAAGAGGAGGCCTGATACTTAACTTCTTTCATTACAGATGTGACCACCCAGTTGGGCATGGCATCTTCTTTTATATTAAAAAAATCAAACTTATATCATTAAGGAAGATGAAATAAATTAAAAAGTTATATGTTAGAATGGGGGTGTCAAAGACATGCCATGGAGGGTACATGCACGTGGCACTTGCAAAGGTCAAAATGTGCCAAGTTTCACGGAGTATTAGTACCAGTATTTAAGGTATTAATAGGCTGATTATCTACACTCATTTGTATTAAGATACATGTGAACACGAGTGTAACTATATATATATCTTTATTTATTATTATTTTCATTACCATATTACTCCCCTGATAAATGATCTTCACCTGCCAATAATAACCTGGCCAAGGTACTGCATACTCTGACAAGATGTGGTCCATGTACTGCATACTCTGACAATATGTGGCTCGCAACAGCATACACTGACAATAAGTGGCCAGAGTACCATCTATTCTGACAATATATGGCTTACTTACTGCATACTCTGACAATATGTGGCCCACCTGTAGTATACTCTGACAATGTGTGGCCCACCTACTGTGTACTTTGACAATATGTGGCCCACCTACTATGTACTCTGACAATATGTGCCTGGGTACTGTATTCTCTGACAATATGTGGCCCACCTACTTTGTACTCTGACAGTATGTGGCCCACATACTGCATACTCTGACAATATGTGACCCACCTATATATACTCTGTGTGGCCCACCTACTGTGTACTTTGAGAATATGTGGCCCACCTACTATGTACTCTGACAATATGTGCCTGGGTACTGTATACTCTGACAATATGTGGCCCACCTACTTTGTACTCTGACAGTATGTGGCCCACCTACTATGTACTCTGACAATATGTGCCTGGGTACTGTATTCTCTGACAATATGTGGCCCACCTACTTTGTACTCTGACAGTATGTGGCCCACATACTGCATACTCTGACAATATGTGACCCACCTATATATACTCTGTGTGGCCCACCTACTGTGTACTTTGAGAATATGTGGCCCACCTACTATGTACTCTGACAATATGTGCCTGGGTACTGCATACTCTGACAATATGTGGCCCACCTACTTTGTACTCTGACAGTATGTGGCCCACATACTGCATACTCTGACAATATGTGACCCACCTATATTTACTCTGTGTGGTCCCCCAACTGCATACTCTAGCAAAATGTGGACTGCCTACTGTATACTCTATGTGTGGATCACCTACTGCATACTCTGACAATATGCAGCCGGCATACTGCATACTCTGACGATAGGTGGCCCGTATACTGTGTATTTTGACATTATGTGGCCTGCCTACTGTATACTATGAAAATATGTGGTCCGCATACTATATACACAGACAATATGTGACCTAATGGGGTTAAGTGAGTCTGACAAGCCAGTGTCAGATTGCATGGAACGCATATCATACCTGTCATTGACAAAGGTCCAAGCCATTTGAACCATATGCTGAAGTTTCTTCTTGTCACCTGCAAATAAAGCGCAATAAGTAGAACTCAACAACTCGATGATTAATAGAAGCTTGTTGTCATGATGCGGGGGTAAGAATACCTCCTCCAAGTTCTCCTGAGTGTCGTAAAAGTTGACTAAGTGGGGCAAAGCAAGGGGACTGGGAATCCCCTCTTTTGTCAAGGTTTTTGCTTTGAGTCAGCCAACTCCCTTATAATGGGATAATGGCTTATGTATATAGATACAGAGATATAGTCACGTTGAATGTAAAAATTATGATTGTCTAATCATATCACGTTTATTCAAATGTGATTCTGAGTGTATATACAATTGGAAAGTTATTCATAATAAAATTATAAACACTTCTGTGTTTGCATTTTGTGTCACTATTATTCCCCACTGTGGGGGTGGACACAGACTGTGTGGCTAGGGAATTAAAGCTGGATTCCTATCTAACGTCCCACATGGGCTAGATGACGGGTTCCTCACCTCCTGCATCCAGCATTCTACCACTACGCTACGGCGGAAGTTTAAAAATATTATTTAATGAATTAATACGCTAAAGAATCTATAAAACCTAAGATCTGTATTAGAAGCAAAATAATCTTCCTTAGACTAAAAGAGCCCAAATTTCTGGTAATCTCAAAAAATATTCTGTAAACTATAAAACAATGAAATGGTTTACAAATAAAAAAAATATTCTGGTAACTTTAATCACTCTGGTATTTATTACAATATCTGAATTGAATACTCAAGTCACACACAAAAACTTGTTGCAAGAGGCAAGAAGGTTAAATGATGAAAGAAATGAAGAAGAGAAGAAAAATTTTCGTTACAGAATACTTCCAGACAAAGGGGAGATAAAGAAGATAATGACAGAAGATCAGGGGATGGGGCCTCATTAAGATTGTTATACACAAATGCTGATGGATTAGCTGGTAAGGCAGTAGAACTAAAAGATAGGATTCACAACAGTAAGGCAGATATAGTAGCAATTACAGAGACTAAGTTGAGTGAGGACATAAACAGTGTCACAGTTTTTCCTAAGGGCTTCAGAATACTAAGGGTCGAAAGATCTGAGAGGACTGGTGGAGGGATAGCACTGCTCATAAGTGAGAGGATTCAAGTTGAAGAAATAAACTTGGCTATAGAAAGTGAGTTCAGGGAATTTCTTGTTGCTCGCATAAATACTGGGTCAGAGAGCATTATAATAACTGTTGTATACAACCCACCAAGGAACCAAAATAGGCTTGAAATTTATGAGGAAAGTCATATAGGTACTATTGAAGTCATAAACTCAGTTGTTAACATGGCACGGGAGAAAAAATGTAGGATTTTGATTATGGGAGACTTTAATCATAAAGAGATAGATTGGATAAATTTTGACCCACACAGTGGTGAGGACTCATTTGGGGCAAGATTCCTAGATTGCGTACAAGGGAATTTCCTACACCAACATGTAATGGAACCAACAAGAGCCAGGGGTGGGGATGAGCCATCACTACTTGATCTAGTGTTCACAGATAATGTGTTGGATATTGAAAATATTGAGTATGAACCACCAATTGGAAAGAGTGACCACTGTGTGTTGTTGATGGAGTATATCATTGAAGACATTCTTCCTGAGAGTAGAGGCACTGAGGACATGAGGAGGAACTATCCGAAAGGAGATTACATCAAAATGAATGAGCTTTTTGCAGTTATTGACTGGAGAACCTTATTTTACAACAAATCTGTACAAGAAATGTATGACATCTTTTGTGAGAAATATGGGAAGATAGTAGATTGCTGCATACCTGTCACCAAAGTAGGTGTAATTCATGCCAGAGAGAAATGGTTCGATAATGGGTGTAAAAGAGCTAAGGAGTGGAGAGACAAATGCTGGAAAAGGTATAGGAGGAGAAAAAACATAAATGCCTGGCAAACCTACAAAAGAGCAAGAAATGACTACCTAAGTAAGAGGAGAGAGGCAGAGAGAGATTATGAGAGGGACATCACCAGGAAGGCTAAAGAAAATCCCAAGCTTTTCCACAGCTTTATCAGAGGAAAACTGAAGGTTAAAGAACAGGTTTTAAGGCTAAAGAGAGCGGATGGAAGCATCACTGAGACGGACGAAGAGATCTGCAAAGAATTGAAAAAGGAGTTTCAGTCAGTATTTACAGTAGAAAATACCCCACCCCCTCAGATTGCAGTGATAGAAGCTCAAGGGCCGGTATTAGAGAACATCAACCTTACAGCCACAGAGGTATGCAAAGCGCTGATGGATTTAGATGTTCATAAAGCTACAGGTCCTGATGACATATCCCCTCATGTGCTTAAAAAATGCACAAACACAATATCAGTGGCACTAAGTATCATATTTAAGGAGTCACTGGAGTCGGGGGAGATTCCAAGATGCTGGAAACAAGCAAATGTGATACCTATCTTCAAAAAGGGAAGGAGGGATACGGCTCTGAACTATAGACCAGTTTCCTTGACCAGCATAGTTTGCAAACTTATGGAGAAACTACTAAGGAAACATATCTCTCTTCACTTGGAATCCTTCAACTTTTTGTCAGTGAGGCAACATGGCTTCAGAGAAGGAAGATCAACAGTAACAAACTTATTAGAATTTTATGATGAGGTAAGCCAAATCTTACAGGAAAAAGAGGGCTGGGCAGATTGCATATTCCTAGACTTCCAGAAAGCGTTTGACACTGTTCCACATGGGAGACTTATTAGGAAGCTGCAATCAATGGCTAGAATAGGTGGAAATGTCTTGGAATGGATAAAAACTTACTTAGAAGGAGGGGAACAGAGGGTTAGAGTAAGACACTCAGTGTCTGAATGGAGAAGAGTTAGTAGTGGAGTTCCACAGGGTTCAGTTTTAGGGCCACTTTTGTTCCTTGTATATGTAAATGACCTACCAGAGTCTGTAAATTCATTCATGAATATGTTTGCAGATGATGCAAAGATTGTGAAGAAAGTAAAAAACGAGAACAATGGTAGAGAACTTCAGGAGGATCTAAATAATCTGCATGAGTGGTCAGAAAAGTGGCTAATGAAATTCAATACCTCAAAATGTAAGGTAATGAGAATGGGCACAAGTGCAAGAAGGCCCAAGCTTGACTACTCGGTGGCTGGAGTACAACTTCAAGAGACAGAAAATGAGAGAGACCTAGGAGTAAACATACTGGCAGATTTGTCTCCAGAAATACATATAAATGGCGTAGTAAGGGCAGCATATGCATTCTTATCAAATGTAAGGGTAGCCTTCAGGCACATGGACAAGGAAATGTTCAGAAATATTTATGTAACCTATGTGAGGCCAAAACTCGAATATGCAGCCCCCTTTTGGAATCCGCACTTGAAAAAGCACATAGCTAAGCTTGAAAAAGTTCAAAGACATGCCACGAAACTGGTGCCAGAAATACGCAAACTCGGTTATGATGAGAGGCTGAGGGAATTAGACTTGCCATCACTCGAAGCTAGAAGAGTAAGGGGGGATATGGTGACAGTCTTTAAATTCCTTCATGGTTATGATAGAGTGGATAGGGATCGATATTTCGATATGGCTGGCTCTAGAACTAGAGGTCATAGTTTGAAGCTTCGTAAGAAAACTTCTTTGCAGGATGTAAGGAAATACTTTTTCAGTGTAAGAGTAGTTGATAATTGGAATTCGCTAAGCGAGGAGGTAGTTAATGCTATCTCAATCCATAGTTTTAAGGACAGGTACGATAAGTATCACTAAGTCTAAAAATGGAACCGATCAGGAGACGGGAAGATACGAGCTTTGGGCTCTTCCCCGTAAACACAATTAGGTCAAAAAAAAAAAAAAAAAAAAAAAAAAAAAAAAAAAAAAAAAAAAAAACACACCACACACACACTAGAATTACAATATATACCCAAACTATTCCAAGTAGCCTACAAATAAGTTAGAATTCTGAGAGTTAATATAATACTAGAATCATGTTAAAACCAAGTATATTTCTTTGAAGGAAAATATCAACTCACCTTTCAAACATTTAGCATATTTAAGAAGATATGAATACGGATGTTCGACTATAAAATCGAATTTGATTGTCTGCAGGAGAATTCTCTCCAAAGTCATCACCTATAAAAGTAAAAACAAACAAATCAGAAATTTATTCAAAGACAATATTAATCTCAGGAGCTCCAAGGTTTACATAACCTGGGCATACATATATAATTTCATTCCAATATTTAATGTTGATTGCCATTTTATTTGTGACTATTAATCCCAAGGGATGGACACACAGGTGGAGCTGGGAATGAAGGCTGGATATGCTTTCCATCAACAGCTTAATAGATTTCTTTATAGTTACCTTAGCATTTTCCCCCATTTAGAGGGGGTAGCCGATAACAAAGAACAAGCTTAATAGCAAGGCAAAATGCAGGCAGCAAGGGTTTGCCAGTACTTTATATCCTTATCACAATTCTTATGGCACAAAGCAAACACAAATTTGGATTTCCCTTTCCTCACCTGACAAGGATTAATAGAGCATATCTCTCATAAAGCAAAACACAAAAAAAATATCAGTAATTCATAGATAATTCTTATTTGAAAAACAAATGACTAACCTTTAAAAACAGACTAAACAAACCCAAAAAATATATTGGCCACATTCCCCCTTGTAAGGGGGTGGCCGAGTCAAAGCACATACATTCACCAGAAGCTAAAATACTTCAATCATTTCTTTTAATTCCAAGGGGTAAAGGACTGGCACAATTATCTCCACCACCAACATGCAAGGGTCAACCACTGGTTAAGTGAGAATGAATCTTCTGCTGTGAGACCCGACAGCTGCAGCTGGTTTACCCCCACTGCTTCGCCTCATGGTATTATACACATACGGTAAAAATCGCACATTAAAGTTCTTTTTAATGCATAAAGAATACAATTTTTGCTTGTCAGTGATTTTATGTCTCATTTAATCCTCATTTGAATAGGGGTAAACATAGACAGGTTGGAGATGAGGAATTAACGCTCTGCAGAGGGCTCAGGCAAAGTATTTATGTACAAGTGCAGAAAATGAAAGACTCACTTCCTCTCTTGGGTCTGTACCAAATTCGGCCCAGGACATTTCATCCATGAGAGATTTGGCAGTTTTCATGATATCGCGACATTTCTTTGGTGTCTCCTCTACTTTCCCCGCAAGAAAGAGACAGCAACAAGCTGTTACCTGCAAAAAATCCATAAACAAACTAATTACATTGATGAGGATAAGTTATTTATATATAATAATGTTTCTATCAGAATTCTTAACTGCATTATAGGAAAAACAAACTATATATGAACACTTAAGTCATAATTAGCTTCAATTCAAACTTAAGCATGTTAGCATTCCTAAATGCTTGCTGTTGAGCATTTACTTCTTCCTTGGCAACAATGAAATACAGTGTTGCCTCACTTATCACGGTAGTTCGGTTCCGGGACCCGGTGCGAACCCGGAAATCCGCGGAGTAGAGATCAGCCTATATGTACATAGATATTTTAATGTATTTTTACGTTTACACTGTATAAACCCTCCCTGTACTGTTGAAAAAATACCCTTTACATTATAAATAACAGCAAGCAATGTAATTTTTTTATGAAAGTGATAGGAAAACTTACCATGAATGAGGTGATGATGACTTGACATTAATAGGTTCCATACTTTACAATAATTTTTATGTTTACGTAAAATAGCGGCCGACATCCACAAACTTTTTTCCTTCTTTCAACATATCTAAGAGTTTCACTTTATCTACAATGGTTAACATTTTCCTTTGCTGCTTAGGCTCACTACAAGAAGCCTTAGAAGATGAAGGATGATTGGGAGGCATTGCAAAGGTTAAAATATGCGAGTAAAAAAATCACAAGCAAAACATATTAATTATAATAAGCACAACATGAATGGCGCACACGAGTGAGGCGAGACAATGGAAGATGGTGGAAGCCTTTGTCCGAAACGCTGATAGCGGTATCGTATTTTACATGTTGCAATACTGTTAGTATTTATGTTTTTTACTATTTTTTACTGTTATATTATTCTTAGGCTAAGAAATACGTTTTTTTATCAATAAAATCATGAAACTACTGGAAATATAAATATATATGCTAGCTCACGTAGCTTCGACCCCAATACATTGTACACTATCGAACACAAGCAAAACGTGAGTTAGACTGAACGAGTCTTTGTCCAAAATGCTGATATCGGTATCGTATTTTACATGTTGCAATACTGTTAGTATTTATGTTTTTTCCTATTTTTTACTGTTTTATTATTCTTAGGCTAATAAATACGTTTTTTTTATCAATAAAATCATGAAACTACTGGAAATATAAATATATATGTAGCTCACGTAGCTGCGACCCCAATACATTGTACGCTATCGAACACTATTTCGCATGATGCAATACTGAGTTATACTGTACGTACGTATATCATTCAGTTATTAGTACAATGTATATTAATTTAAAATTCATCTACTTATTTGATGATTTTACAAAATCTATTGTATTTATTCACTGTAATTTGGACCAAATATTCCTTTTGTAAAGATTACAGTGTTGCCTCACTTATCGCGGTAGTTCGGTTCCGGGACCCGCCGCGAACCAGGAAATCCGCAAAGTAGGATCCGCCTATATGTACATAGATATTTTAATATATTTTTACGTTTACACTGTATAAACCCTCCCTGCACTGTTAAAAAAACACCCTTTACATTATAAATAACAGCAAGCAACGTAAATTTTTATGAAAGTGATAGATAAAATTACAGTGAATGAGGTGATAATGACGTGACATACATATCATTTACAATTATTTCTTCGTTTACGTACTGTATAAACCCTCCCTGCACTGTTAAAAAAAACACCCTTAACATTATAGATAACAGCAAGCAACGTAAATTTTTATGAAAGTGATAGGAAAACTTACGGTGAATGTGATGATGACATGACATACATACTCATTTACAATTATTTTTTCGTTTACGTACTGTATAAACCCTCCCTGCACTGTTGAAAAAACACCCTTTACATTATAAATAGCAGCAAGCAACGTAAATTTTTATGAAAGTGATAGATAAAATTACGGTGAATGAGGTGATAATGACGTGACATACATACTCATTTACAATTATTTTTTCGTTTACGTACTGTATAAACCCTCCCTGCACTGTTAAAGAAACACCCTTTACATTATAAATAACAGCAAGCAACGTAAATTTTTATGAAAGTGATAGACAAAATTACGGTGAATGAGGGGATAATAACGTGACATACATATTCATTTACAATTATTTTTTCGTTTACGTACTGTATAAACCCTCCCTGCACTGTTAAAAAAACACCCTTTACATTATAAATAACAGCAAGCAACGTAAATTTTTATGAAAGTGATAGATAAAATTACGGTGAATGAGGTGATAATGACGTGACATACATATTCATTTACAATTATCTTTTCGTTTACGTACTGTATAAACCCTCCCTGCACTGTTAAAAAAACACCCTTTACATTATAAATAACAGCAAGCAACGTAAATTTTTATGAAAGTGATAGATAAAATTACCATGAATGAGGTGATGATGACGTGACACACATACTCATTTACAATTATTTTTTCGGTTACGAACTGTATAAACCCTCCCTGCACTGTTAAAAAAACACCCTTTACATTATAAATAACAGCACGCAACGTAAATAAAAAAAAAAAATGAAAATACTGAAATGTTTTTTTTTCAAAATTTTAATATTTTTGCGTATACCCATAAAATAAAATAATAATTTATCCAAAAAAAAAAAAAAAAAACCGCGATAGAGTGAGAACGCGAACCAAGAAGCGCGAATAACCGGGGTAACACTGTATACTGTACTTTTCAAAAGAGGTGGTCAATAAACGTATCTATCTATCTATCTACATTTATGTTTTTTACTATTTTTTACTGTTTTACTATTCGTAGGCTGGGAATTAATTTTTTTTATCAATTAGATAATGAAATATGTTTTCTTCAATAAAAAAAAAATGAAAATACTGAGATTTTTTTTTTAATATTTTAATATTTTTGCATATACCCATGAAATAAAATAATAATTTATCCAAAAAAAAAATAAAAAAAAAAAAAAAAAATGCGATAGAGTGAGAAAGTGAACCAGGAAGCGCGAATAACTGGGGTAACACTGTATATTGTTTTTGCCTGTCTGACATTTTTCGGCAAGGACGAAATAGTATCTCGTCAAAATGTTGCCATGTAAAATTATGCTTTTCAAGTACAGTATTCTCATCCATTGTGACTCTCTCTGATCCTTCCTAAGACAGAGTCGAGTATTTTTGTGCAGATCATATGTCCTCCAACCCCACAGACAGCATCTCAGTAACAGGTGAGACGTATTAAAAATGAATTCTCCCGATTTTTTTTTAAGTGGATAAGCTAAGTATTTTGGAAAATTTTGTAAGGGAATACGTTAACAATTGGCACAAATAAATAATAATGATCTTACATGTCTAGGAAATTCCTGAAAAGTGTGGACCATGTAAAAGCGATGGAAATAAACTACCCCAGTAGCCATTGTTTCATATCTCAGGCCCATCTTATTCCCAACTTGCTTGATGAAACGAGCGCCTTCTCGTCTAAAACTTGTCTCCTGCTCCACGGTAAGACCGGCAAGGATACTTGGCGTCTGCTTGAGCTCCCGTTTGTCGTAGTACCAACCAGACTGAAATAATAAAATTTCAAATAAATTATGTTATTAAATATAATGTCAAGTTCATTATGAAGTGTATGGAAGATGTTATATGGTGCAAGTTACAAAAATATGGTGAAAATCTATGATCCACGTTCTTCATATCTCGTGTACTTGGCAACTAACAAAATAACTCAAAACAACAGAAATGTCATTGTGCATTAAGCTAAATGGATAAAAAATGAAAATAATTCGTTACTCAATCTTCAGATCATTAGAGAGTATATGAGAAAACTGAATTTTTGTTCTAAAAGTATGAGATTTCTTATCTGATAGTGTCTCCAGTAAACAATCGATAATAATAAAAATAATAATAATAACTCATTATTTATTAAAACTTGCTCTCAACTTTATAATGCTTATTGAATGAAGGCTGGGAATACTCTTCACTCTGTCCCAAAAGATTAGGAGCTTAATACTGTAAATTAGCACAAAAATACAGTAAATATCAAGTACACATATACATATATAATGCCCAAAGTCCCACTTGTAAGGGTGGTAGCCGAGCCAAGACACACATATGTACCATACACTAACACAGACACTCCCCTACTTACGAACAACCGAGTTATGAACATACGAACATACAAACAAAAACCTACCCATGTATTAATGCACGCATTACTGTACTGTATAATTACATTATTATTGCTGTATTAGAATTCATTAATAGAGAAGCTCCCATACTTATGAACAACCAAGTTACGAGCATTCACAGGTACGAACAAAAACTTACACATGTATTAATGTATGTATTATTGTACTCTACTGTATTATTGCATTATTGTTACTGCATTAAAATTTATTTATACTGTACACTTCATGTCTTATGTACTAGCTAAGTGTCTTTAGCTTAAGTACTGCATATTTATGTACTGTACAGGATTCTTTTCTACCTAAAGACAACTTACAAACAATTATATTAATGAAAGGACTTCTGGAACCTAAATCATTCGTAAGTTGGAGAGTCTGTACTGTATACTTTGTTTTATGTACTAGAGTCTTTAGCCTAAGTACTGCAGTGCTTTTTTTTTTTTTTTTTTTACCTAAACATAACTTTCGAATGGAATTCTGGAACCTAACTCGTTTGTAAGTAGAGGAGTGTTTGCATACCTTAATCACTCCTCTCACCTCTATGGGTGATGAGGAGCAAACTATCAGAATCAGGTTGCGATTAAAAACATTATACTATTTCACCCCAACAACTGATATGATAATAAAAAACACTGAAATATTTAAACTAATACAATAATTTACGGTATTTTTTCCTACCTGAGGGTGTGATATTGTGAAAGCATATTTTTGCATAGCATGATACAGATAGTTTACTATTAATATTAAATTTTTGGGTAAATACATAGTCCATTTAGGAAAAAAAAATCTCATTAATCAATAATAACATAAGGTCAGGTATGGTTAGTCTGGTTCAGTTCCATGTTAAGAAAAAAGTTGATAATTAAGAACATAAGAACATAAGAATAGAGGACACTGCAACATGCCTACTGGCACACACGAGGCAGCTCCATTTTTGAATTGTATTTTCAGCATGTCTAACCTATTCTATTCTGCTCTACTTATTTATTCTATTTTTTCTTTTTATGGTTTTTCTAACAAGCACTAACCTATTCATACCCACCCTACCTCTGTCATATGTCTATCTAATCTACATTTGAAGGTGTCTAAGGTATTGGCATTTACTATCCTACTAGGAAGCTTGTTCCATGCATCAGCTACTCTATTACCAAACCAATTTTTACCAATTTCCCTTCTGAACCTAAATTTATCAAGCTTAAATCCATTATTACGAGTTCTGGTTTGATCATGAATTTTTAAAACTTTATTAATATCTCCCTTGTTAATCCCTTTAAACCATTTATACACTTCAATCATATCCCCCCTAACTCTTCGCCTCTCTAGAGAATGTAGATTAAGTTTTTTAATCTGTCCTCATATGGTACATTTCTGATATTGTGTATCATCTTGGTCATTCTTCGCTGCACCCTCTCCAAGGATTCAATTTCCATTCTATAATAGGGTGACCAGAATTGCACAGCATAATCTAAATGGGGCCTAACTAATGCAAGATAGAGCTGCAAAATAACTTTTTCCGTCCTATTGCTAACGCTTCTTGAGATAAATCCTAAAATTCTGTTTGCTTTATTTCTGACTGCTGTGCATTGCTCTCTTGGCTTAAGACTACTACTCACAAGAACTCCCAAATCCCTTTCACACTGAGAACTCATGATTTCATGGTTATTTAGCTTATAACTAGTATTGTCTTTTATAGTACCCATTTTAACTACTTTACATTTTTCAACATTAAATTCCATTTGCCATTTGTCCGACCATTCAGATAATCTATTTAGATCTTCCTGTAAAGCATGAATGTCTTCTTTTCCATTTATAGTTCTACCTATTTTAGTGTCGTCTGCGAATTTACTTAGGTTACTACTGATATCCGAATCCAGATCATTTAGATATACGATGAATAATAGGGGACCCAGTACCGAGCCTTGTGGTACCCCGCTAGTAACCGAGCCCCACTCTGATTTCTCTCCATTTATGCAAACCCTCTGTTTTCTGTCTTTTAACCATTGTTTGATCCATCTGAGAACAGCTCCTCCTATACCATGAGCTTCTAGCTTTTTAACTAATCTTTTGTGAGGAACTCTATCAAAAGCTTTGCTAAAATCTAGATATATTGTATCATATTCTTTGCCACAATCTACTGCCTCGTAAACTTCTGAATAAAAAGACAGTAAGTTTGTAAGGCATGAAAAACCTTTAAGAAACCCGTGTTGTGAAAGTTTTATCAGTCTGTGTAATTCTAGATGTGCCCTTATTTTATTTGCAATTATGGATTCTAGAATCTTACCCACTGTTGACGTTAAACTTACCGGCCTATAATTATTCTTTTTAACTCGTTCTCCTTTTTTAAATATTGGTACCACATCTGCCAATTTCCACTCCATGGGTACCGATCCTAATTTTACTGAATTATTAAATAATGCAGTTAGTGGACAACTAAGCTCTTCCTTGCATTCCTTTAATATTCTAGCATATATTCCATCAGGTCCCGGAGATTTATGAGCCTTTAATTTATCTATTTCTTTTATTACCTCCTCTCTCGTAATATTTATTGAACTAAGTATTTTATCGGGACTGTCTCTGTAAATGGATTCTACTTCCGGAATATTTTCCAAGTTTTCATTGGTAAATACAGATAAGAAATAATCATTTAAACATGTACACATCACTTTATCGTCATCTGTGATATGGCCATTGGCTACTTCAATTGGTCCGACTTTTTCCTTAAATTTTGTTTGATAATGTTTATAAAACCCTTTAGGATTTTCTTTAGCTTCTCCTGCTATTCTAACTTCGTATTTTCTTTTCGACTCTCTAACTATCTTTTTAACTTCCCTGTTTAACTGTATATATTGCTGCCTCACATGCTCTTCACCTCTTTTTAGTTTCCTGTATATTCCTCTTTTAATACCTATAAGATTCTTTATTCTATTGTTCATCCATTTAGGGTCATTTTTTCTTGATCTGCAATGTTTCATGGGAATATATTCTCTCTGACTATTCTTAAGAGTCATGACAAAATTCTTATATTCCTCATCCAAATTTATATTAACTGACGGACTGCTGTTCTTTCCTGTGAGAGAATTTAATGTATTGATCTTATCTTGTGATAATCCTTGGCATGTGGTACTCAAATTTTGGGGTAATCCGCTACCTGCGACCTGACCTGCTGGATTAACTACCCACATCTGTACCCCAGAAATCCCTTCCCATACCTCATTAGATAATTTAGTTTTTAAGCCCTCAAAATCTCCTGCTCTAAAGTTTGGAACAATATTCTTATTTTCCTTTATAGTTTCCTTGAAAATTATGTTAAATCTAATGGAATCATGGTCACTGTTGCCCATTTTTTCACCAACTTCTAAATTTGTAACCATATTCTCTCTATTACTAAGAACTAAATCTAGTGTATTCACTCCCCGTGTTGCTTCAAGTACATGCTGAGAAAGGAAATTGTCTTCTACTACTTCCAAAAACTCCTTAGAGCTACTATCACCTGTTATGGTTTCCCAGTTAATATGTCTAAAATTAAAATCGCCTACAATGCAAACTCTATTTGACCTGGTCACTTTAGAAATTTCATCGTATATAACTTGCGACTCCATATCGTCTAGATCAGGTGGTCTGTAGACTACTCCTACAACTAGACTTTCTATATTATTTTTAATTTCAACCCATAAGGTTTCTGAATATAGATTTGTCTTAATTCCAGACTTAATGCAGCTTCTGGGGCTATCTTTAATATACATAATTACCCCTCCCCCTCTTTTATCTGCACTATGATCAGCATTATAAAGTTTATATCCTGTAATTATGTACTCAGCTTTAAGGTGTTTGCTTTCTAACTTAATCCAACTTTCACTAATGCATATTATATCCGGTCTCTCACTATTGCTGCATTAAGTCTGGAATTAAGACAAATCTAAATTCAGAAACCTTATGGGTTGAAATTAAAAATAATATAGAAAGTCTAGTTGTAGGAGTAGTCTACAGACCACCTGATCTAGATAATATAGAGTCGCAAGTTATATACGATGAAATTTCTAAAGTGACCAGGTCAAATAGAGTTTGCATTGTAGGCGATTTTAATTTTAGACATATTAACTGGGAAACCATAACAGGTGATAGTAGCTCTAAGGAGTTTTTGGAAGTAGTAGAAGACAATTTCCTTTCTCAGCATGTACATGAAGCAACACGGGGGGTGAATACACTAGATTTAGTTCTTAGTAATAGAGAGAATATGGTTACAAATTTAGAAGTTGGTGAAAAATTGGGCAACAGTGACCATGATTCCATTAGATTTAACATAATTTTCAAGGAAACTATAAAGGAAAATAAGAATATTGTTCCAAACTTTAGAGCAGGAGATTTTGAGGGCTTAAAAACTAAATTATCTAATGAGGTATGGGAAGGGATTTCTGGGGTACAGATGTGGGTAGTTAATCCAACAGGTCAGGTCGCAGGTAGCGGATTACCCCGAAATTTGAGTACCACATGCCAAGGATTATCACAAGATAAGATCAATACATTAAATTCTCTCACAGGAAAGAACAGCAGTCCGTCAGTTAATATAAATTTGGATGAGGAATATAACAATTTTGTCATGACTCTTAAGAATAGTCAGAGAGACTATATTCCCATGAAACATTGCAGATCAAGAAAAAATGACCCTAAATGGATGAACAATAGAATAAAAAATCTTATAGGTATTAAAAGAGGAATATACAGGAAACTAAAAAGAGGTGAAGAGCATGTGAGGCAGCAATATATACAGTTAAACAGGGAAGTTAAAAAGATAGTTAGAGAGTCGAAAAGAAAATACGAAGTTAGAATAGCAGGAGAAGCTAAAGAAAATCCTAAAGGGTTTTATCAACATTATCAAACAAAATTTAAGGAAAAAGTCGGACCAATTGAAGTAGCCAATGGCCATATCACAGATGACGATAAAGTGATGTGTACATGTTTAAATGATTATTTCTTATCTGTATTTACCAATGAAAACTTGGAAAATATTCCGGAAGTAGAATCCATTTACAGAGACAGTCCCGATAAAATACTTAGTTCAATAAATATTACGAGAGAGGAGGTAATAAAAGAAATAGATAAATTAAAGGCTCATAAATCTCCGGGACCTGATGGAATATATGCTAGAATATTAAAGGAATGCAAGGAAGAGCTTAGTTGTCCACTAACTGCATTATTTAATAATTCAGTAAAATTAGGATCGGTACCCATGGAGTGGAAATTGGCAGATGTGGTACCAATATTTAAAAAAGGAGAACGAGTTAAAAAGAATAATTATAGGCCGGTGGGTAAGATTCTAGAATCCATAATTGCAAATAAAATAAGGGCACATCTAGAATTACACAGACTGATAAAACTTTCACAACACGGGTTTCTTAAGGGTTTTTCGTGCCTTACAAACTTACTGTCTTTTTATTCAGAAGTTTACGAGGCAGTAGATTGTGGCAAAGAGTATGATACAATATATCTAGATTTTAGCAAAGCTTTTGATAGAGTTCCTCACAAAAGATTAGTTAAAAAGCTGGAAGCTCATGGTATAGGAGGAGCTGTTCTCAGATGGATCAAACAATGGTTAAAAGACAGAAAACAGAGGGTTTGCATAAATGGAGAGAAATCAGAGTGGGGCTCGGTTACTAGCGGGGTACCACAAGGCTCGGTACTGGGTCCCCTAATTCATCGTATATCTAAATGATCTGGATTCGGATATCAGTAGTAACCTAAGTAAATTCGCAGACGACACTAAAATAGGTAGAACTATAAATGGAAAAGAAGACATTCATGCTTTACAGGAAGATCTAAATAGATTATCTGAATGGTCGGACAAATGGCAAATGGAATTTAATGTTGAAAAATGTAAAGTAGTTAAAATGGGTACTATAAAAGACAATACTAGTTATAAGCTAAATAACCATGAAATCATGAGTTCTCAGTGTGAAAGGGATTTGGGAGTTCTTGTGAGTAGTAGTCTTAAGCCAAGAGAGCAATGCACAGCAGTCAGAAATAAAGCAAACAGAATTTTAGGATTTATCTCAAGAAGCGTTAGCAATAGGACGGAAAAAGTTATTTTGCAGCTCTATCTTGCATTAGTTAGGCCCCATTTAGATTATGCTGTGCAATTCTGGTCACCCTATTATAGAATGGAAATTGAATCCTTGGAGAGGGTGCAGCGAAGAATGACCAAGATGATACACAATATCAGAAATGTACCATATGAGGACAGATTAAAAAAACTTAATCTACATTCTCTAGAGAGGCGAAGAGTTAGGGGGGATATGATTGAAGTATATAAATGGTTTAAAGGGATTAACAAGGGAGATATTAATAAAGTTTTAAAAATTCATGATCAAACCAGAACTCGTAATAATGGATTTAAGCTTGATAAATTTAGGTTCAGAAGGGAAATTGGTAAAAATTGGTTTGGTAATAGAGTAGCTGATGCATGGAACAAGCTTCCTAGTAGGATAGTAAATGCCAATACCTTAGACACCTTCAAATGTAGATTAGATAGACATATGACAGAGGTAGGGTGGGTATGAATAGGTTAGTGCTTGTTAGAAAAACCATAAAAAGAAAAAAAGAATAAATAAGTAGAGTAGAATAGAATAGGTTAGACATGCTGAAAATACAATTCAAAAATGGAGCTGCCTCGTGTGTGCCAGTAGGCATGTTGCAGTGTCCTCTATTCTTATGTTCTTATATACTATGGCTCTCAGTTCATCTATCTTGTTACCTAAACTACGGCTATTTGTATAATATACTTTTAAACTTTCTTTAGCTTTACCCTTCTTGTGGCTATTCTTTTTGTTAATATTTGTTCTATGTAACAAATGGTTCTTATCCTTAGACTCCCAGTTATTTGACCCACTATTTACTGAACCCTTACTGACTAATTTCTCTGCACAAGTATTATTCATTTCATTATTTGTGTCTAACAAAACCCCCCTACCTCTCTGTCTATCATACCAGCCAATACCGAGACACCTGAATTAGAAAGATGCACTCCATCCCTTGCATACATATGCTTACGACTAGTGAAGTGATCCCACCCGTCTATAAAACCTATATTATTCTCCCGACAGAAGACTTTCATCCTAGCATTTACTCCTATAGCTCGAGACCACCACTCTGAACTTTGGCTAAGCCTAGGGAGAATACCACACATCACAGGAACTGCACCCCTTTTCCTGATCTTATCCAGGGCTTGTCTATACGACCTAATCAGCTCTTCACTTCTACCATCCTGCACGTCGTTTCCCCCAGCTATCAAACAAACAACATCTTTTTTCTCAATCCAGCTATTTATTGACTCACCCACCTTCTTCATACCTGCTCCAGGGAAAAAATATTTTCCTCTAACTCTATGCCTGAGTTTCCTGTCTACATATCTGCATAGTGAATCCCCTACAATTACCAAAGAACGAGACTTATCCGGAGGATGGGTTACTCCGACCTTGGGAGACTTACCTAGGCTCTTAACCTGAGAGCTTTTCCCACTTCCATTTCTACGATTGCTAGTACACCTAACTGACTCTATGGGTCCTGAAGAATTACTGCCGCCACTGTCACCTTCATCTCTAAGTGAACTAAATGAATTAGCAACTTGTAGTCTAAAAGTATCATTTTTCTTAAGAACCATCTTCGTAGAACCCTTATTCACAACTTTCCAGTCGTCTTCTCTATTAAATTGTCCCTTCCTGGTTAACACCTCTACCTTACCTCTCAGATCCCTGTTCTCCTAAGCTAAGGATCTGACCTCCTGCCTGACTGCGGCCAACTCATTTCTTAAATTAAAAATGAGTTTGCTTGCGTCAGACGAGGACAAATCCCCAGCACAGCCACAAACAGCACCAACAACGACACCACCACCAACACCACTACCACTAACACCACCAGCACAAAGAACACCACCACTCTCCATTGTACTAAGTATGGTCAAGACTAGAGCTACTGGAAGCACGTCCTCACTGGATGAACCCAGGAACTAAACTGAACCCAGGAACTAAACTGAATATATTGAAATTACTGATTGTGTATTTCCTTAAGAAATTCTATTTTCATAGTTTTGCATTTTCATTGTTCGAGATGTGAGCGTATACATTTACCAAAGCGATAAATAATAATCGTACCCAATTTACTACAACTTATGAAAAAAAAAAATTCTTACTATAACTAGTAAATAAAATGGCAAACAATACAAACAACTCGTCTACGTATTCATTTACTTACTTCATTTATCTATCACTGACCAGAACACGCACAATATTTACTGTAGACCTTTTTACACATTCCATTCTACAAATTGATAAATTTTGGTAACCTTAGCCATACCCAACATATCAATTTAAAAACAGTTTTTAAATCAGCCAAGCCAAGCCACTGCACAGTGCTGCAAATTGACTAGCATAAACTAGCCTAAAGTCTTTCTTTTACGACTTTTTATGCAGCTAAACTCATAATTCGCAACTTGCGCATCCAAAAGACATTAGAAACATGAATAGGTAAACAAGTTGTTTATATTGTTTGCCATTTTTTAAAACTACAGATCCCCTTTCAAATGGTGGAGGACACACACACTTTGAAGAAGGGGAATTATGGCTGAATGCCCTTTTTAGGTAAATGTTTACTTTCACATCCTCCAACCAAAAAAACTGGAAATGTAAAACCAATAACAATAATATTATTTAACAAAACCGTTTCTAAATTAGGGGTGAACTAACGAATTAAATCTAATATAATAAGTTACATTATTTCTTACAAAACATTTGCCTTAAAAAAATTTCAATTATCTACTCGTTTCTATAGACAACAGTAGCCTAGTGGCTTTACTAATTGCCCCGGGAGGAAATAGACCAAACAATTGAGTCCACTGCGGGGCGTTAAGACTGAAATACAGTATTAATTCCCCAGATCCAACCTGTTTGTATTCAAACCTATTCGAATGGGGATTACTAGTGACACAAAACGACAAACAACATTCGTTTCTAGATTGGGGGCGAATTAATCCAACTAAACCTAACCTAATATGATAATTTTAACGAGATATTTTCATGTATTAGGGTGTGGAAGTACACAATTACCGATCACATAAATTACCTTAGTCATTTTGTTCCTCATTTGTAAATTCTTTCACAAAAACCCCAACACCACCCGAGGCAATGCTGTCATCGGAACTGTTTACAAAAGCCACTCTTCTTCTTCTTCATTTTTGTTGAGAAAATGGTATTGTCTCTCACTTATTATCTAAAATATTGCAATGACTCCAAGAATAATATTAAATATGTTACAAATTATATCTTAAGCTTTAATGTAATATATTTCTAAATTAATTTGCAGGCTACTATCAATTTCATATAATTCTCAACGAAAAA
>JAXCGZ010013267.1:27500-32500 GCA_037179515.1 Halocaridina rubra | reverse complement strand
GGTACCAGGTGGGAATGAGAGTGGCGAGAGACTGTTAGATATGTGTGTGGAGCAAGAGTTGGTGATAGGTAAAAGTTTATTTAAGAAGAGGTTAATAAATAAGTATACATGGATGAGAGTGGCAAATGGAAGAGTGAAAGAAAGAGCATTGATGGATTATGTGTTGGTAGCAAAGAGCATGATTGGTAGAGTGAAAGATGTACATGCATTCAGGGGTGTGGCTGCTGGGATGTCTGATCATTTTTTGGTTGAAGCAAAAGTGGTAGTAGCAAAAGAGTGGGGAAATAGTGTGTGGGGATGTAGAAGGGAAATAGTGAAGGTGGAAGAGTTGAAAAAGCCAGAGAAGAGACAGGAATATCAGGATAGGTTGAGAGTGGCATATGACAGGGTGAAAGAAAGAGAAGTTGGGGAGGTAGGGGAGGAATGGGGGTTGATGAAAGAATGTTTTGTGGGACATGCAAGTGATGTGTGTGGAAAGAGGTTTGTTGGAGGTGGCATGAAGAGGGGCAGTGAGTGGTGGAATGAAGGGGTGAAAATCAAGGTGGAAGAGAAAAAGAGGGCTTTTGAGGAATGGCTGCAGTGTAAAAGTAGGGAGAAGTATGAAAGATATAGGGAGAAAAATGTGGAAACCAAGCGGAAGCTAGAGGAAGAGAAGAGGTTGGCAAATGTTAGGTGGGGACAGGATTTTAGTAGGTCATATGAGGAGAATAAAAAAGAAGTTTTGGAAAGAAGTGAAGAGAGCAAGGAAGGGTGGATCGAGGATGGAAGAGACAGTGAAAGATGTGAATGGACAGATGTTAAGAGGGAACGATGCAAGGAAAAGATGAGCAGAATATTTTGAGTGCTTGCTGAATGTTGAGGAAGATAGAGAGGCAGCTATAGTGGAAGTGGGAGGGGTTCAAGTGCCAGTAATGGGAGATGAAAATGAGAGAGAGATTACAAGAGAGGAGGTGAAAAGGGCATTGTATGAAGCGAAAGCAGGTAAAGCACCTGGAATGGATGGTGTGAGAACGGAGATGTTGAAAGAAGGGGGTGTGACTGCATTGGAATGGTTAGTGAGAGTGTTTAATATATGCTTTATGTTGTCATTGTGCCAGTGGATTGGGTGATTGCCTGAATAGTGCCCCTATACAAAGGTAAGGGAGATATGTATGAATGCAGTAATTTTAGGGGTATAAGTTTGTTAAGTGTGGTAGTAAAAGTGTATGGTAGGATACTGGCTAATAGGATTAGGGATAAGACAGAATATGTGATCGCGGAAGTGCAGAGTGGTTTTAGGAGAGGTAGAGGTTGTATAGATAAGATTTTTATAGTTAGGCAGTTATGTGAGAAATATTTAGCAAAGGGTAAGGATGTGTATTTTGCATTTGTGGATCTGGAGAAAGCATATGATAGAGTTGATAGAAAGGCTTTTTGGAATGTTTTGAGATTATATGGAATCAATGGTAAATTGTTGCATGCAGTGAAGAGTTTGTATGAGGGTAGTAGAGCTTGTGTTAGGGTAGGGAATGAAGTGAGTGAGTGGTTTCCAGTGAGTGTGGGACTGAGACAGGGATGTGTGATGTCACCATGGCTGTTCAATTTGTATATTGATGGAGTTGTAAGAGAGGTCAATGAGCGAGTGCGTGGTCGAGGTTTGAGAATGGTAGATGGGGATGATAACGAGTGGGAGCTGAATCAGTTGCTGTTTGCAGATGATACTGTGGTGGTGGCAGATTCAGAGGAAAAGCTGTGTCAGTTAGTGTCAGAATTTGGAATGGTGTGTGAGAGAAGGAAGCTGCGAGTGAATGTGGGAAAGAGTAAGGTTATGAGGTGTACAAGAAATGAGGATGGCGCTGGATTGAATGTTATGTTGAATGGAGAGACACTTTAGGAGGTTACTCAGTTTAAGTATTTAGGCTCGGTTATAGCTGCAAATGGTGGAGTGGAAGCAGATGTGTGATTACCTAATTGTGATTACCTAATTGTGTTTACGGGAAAGAGCCCAAAGCTCGTATCTTCCAGTCTCCCGATCGGTTCCATTTTTAGACTTAGTGATACTTATCGTACCTGTCCTTAAAACTATGGATTGAGATAGCATTAACTACCTCCTTGCTTAGCGAATTCCAATTATCAACTACTCTTACACTGAAAAAGTATTTCCTTACATCCTGCAAAGAAGTTTTCTTACGAAGCTTCAAACTATGACCTCTAGTTCTAGAGCCAGCCATATCGAAATATCGATCCCTATCCACTCTATCATAACCATGAAGGAATTTAAAGACTGTCACCATATCCCCCCTTACTCTTCTAGCTTCGAGTGATGGCAAGTCTACATCCCTCAGCCTCTCATCATAACCGAGATTGCGTATTTCTGGCACCAGTTTCGTGGCATGTCTTTGAACTTTTTCAAGCTTAGCTATGTGCTTTTTCAAGTGCGGATTCCAAAAGGGGGCTGCATATTCGAGTTTTGGCCTCACATAGGTTACATAAATATTTCTGAACATTTCCTTGTCCATGTGCCTGAAGGCTACCCTTACATTTGATAAGAATGCATATGCTGCCCTTACTACGCCATTTATATGTATTTCTGGAGACAAATCTGCCAGTATGTTTACTCCTAGATCTCTCTCATTTTCTGTCTCTTGAAGTTGTACTCCAGCCACCGAGTAGTCAAGCTTGGGCCTTCTTGCACTTGTACCCATTCTCATTACCTTACATTTTGAGGTATTGAATTTCATTAGCCACTTTTCACAGAGTGAATGAAGGATGTAAAGTGTTGGGTGCATTGAAAGGAGTGATGAAGAATAGTGGGTTGGAAATGAATGTTAAGAAAGTTTTGTATGAGAAAGTGGTTGTGCCAACTGTGATGTATGGATCAGAGTTATGGGGTATGAAAGTAAGTGAGAGAAGGAAACTAAATGTGTTTGAGATGAAATGCCTGAGGAGTATGATTGGTGTATCTCGATTGGATAGGGTTAGGAATGAAGTGGTGAGAGCAAGAACGGGTGTGAGGAGAGAAATTGCAGCCAGAGTAGATATGAATGTTCTGAGATAGTTTGGCCAAGTGGAAAGGATGGATGATGAAAGGCTGCTGAAAAAGGTGATGAATGCGAGAGTTGATGGGAGAAATGCTAGAGGGAGGCCTAGGTTTGGGTGGATGGATGGAGTAAGGAGAGCCCTGAATGATAGGAGGATGGATGTGAGGGAAGCAAGCGAGCGTGCTAGGAATAGGAATGAGTGGCGAGCGATTGTGACGCGGCTCTGATGGGCATCTGCTGTTACCACGGGGCTGCATCTTACAGAGATAGCCCTGTGGTAGGGGCAGTAGGAGGAGCTGGCAGTTGTGAAGCGACACAGGTTGTGGAAGAGCCGGAAGGATGGGCTGTGGCACTCCAGTAGTGCCATCTGAACGGTCGCTAGCTCCCTCGTCATTGCCCATAGAGCAAAGTAATCCCCCTATTTGTTTTCCTTTCTTGATGTCGGCTACCCCCCAATTAAAGGGGGAAACAGCCAAGGTATATGTATGTATGTATATATATATATATATATATATATATATATATATATATATATATATATATATATATATATATATATGTATATATATATATATATATATGCATATGTATATATATATATATATATATATATATATATATATATATATATATATATATATATATATATTTTTTTTACCCCGACCGGGACTCGAACCTAGGACTTATAATTACTAAGTCAAGGCGCTACCAACTACACACCACAGAAGGTTAAATGAAATCCATCCTTATAGCTTATATCTGCTATACTTAGGGATGAACGCATTCTATCTGAATGCCACTATGTTCATACTACAGATTCCCCAACCTCACTCGTGGCTTCATTTTAGCATTTAATTCAATTCCCAATCTCATTCGGGTCATACAATAACCAAGCAAGCACATTACATATGTGAAAACATGAATCCTTTTTAACCCCGACCGGGACTCGAACCTTAGACTTATAATTACTAAGTCAAGGCGCTACCAACTACACACCACATAAGGCTAAAAGGAATCTAACCTTATAGCTTATATCTGCTATACTTAGGGATGAACGCATTCTATCTGAATGCCACTATGTTCATATTACAGATTCCCCAACCTCAATTGTGGCTTAATTTTAGCATTTAATTCAATTCCCAATCTCATTCGGGTCATACAATAACCAAGCAAGCACATTACATATGTGAAAACATGAATCATTTTTTACCCCGACCGGGACTCGAACCTAGGACTTATAATTACTAAGTCAAGGCGCTACCAACTACACACCACAGAAGGTTAAAAGGAATCCAACCTTATAGCTTAAATCTGCTATACTTAGGGATGAACGCATTCTATCTGAATGCCACTATTTTCATATTACAGATTCCCCAACTTCACTCGTGGCTTCATTTTAGCATTTAATTCAATTCCCAATCTCATTCGGGTCATACAATAACCAAGCAAGCACATTACATATGTGAAAACATGAATCATTTTTTACCCCGACCGGGGTAAAAAATGAAGCCACGAGTGAGGTTGGGGAATCTCTAATATGAACATAGTGGCATTCAGATAGAATGCGTTCATCCCTAAGTATAGCAGATATAAGCTATAAGGTTGGATTCTTTTTAACCTTCTGTGGTGTGTAGATGGTAGCGCCTTGACTTAGTAATTATAAGTCCTAGGTTCGAGTCCCGGTCGGGGTAAAAAATGATTCATGTTTTCACATATGTAATGTGCTTGCTTGGTTATTGTATGACCCGAATGAGATTGGGAATTGAATTAAATGCTAAAATGAAGCCACGAGTGAGGTTGGGGAATCTGTAATATGAACACAGTGGCATTCGGATAGAATGCGTTCATCCCTAAGTATAGCAGATATAAGCTTAAGGTTGGATTCCTATTAACCTTCTGTGGTATGTAGTTGGTAGCGCCTTGACTTAGTAATTATAAGTCCTAGGTTCAAGTCCCGGTCGGGGTAAAAATGATTCATAT
>JAXCGZ010013267.1:0-25000 GCA_037179515.1 Halocaridina rubra | reverse complement strand
AGCTATATATAAAATACTGTAAAACGAATATTATTCTATTAACTAAAATGTAAAAAAATATATCAAGTTGGTCCCCAGAGTGCCACAAATGCAGGCGAGAGAAGAGAGCCTATGACCATTCCAATTCCTAATAATGCTGCCATTATCGTTCCAGCTAGCTCAATCTCATCATCTTCCACAAGTCTGAAAGATAAAAAAAAATTACAATGAAAATGACTGTCAGCACTTTGCTTTCTATTCATTTTCTAATTATTATACTCCTTCAATTCATACATTATATGAGGAAGTTTTCTTCCATATCCACAGAACTGAAACAAATATATAATAAATTTCTTTAAATACAACTTTTTAAATAATATTACACCATAAATAACACTAAACTCTTATCATACAGTCTAAAATAGTATGCAAGAGGCCCATTATATAAAAACTGGAAAAAACTATGAAATACTCATTCCTTGCATGACCTCAACAGGACACCTTCTCAAAGTACAATCCAAGAATACGGTATCCTACACTGAAAAAGGTCACCAACTGAGGTCACAATAGCAATAAGTACGTCATTGTTTTTTCCTGTTGCTTTCTTCAATGGGATTCCTCCCACAAATCTAACACCAAGTCTAGGGATACTAAAAGAGAAAAACATCCTTACCCTGGGTAATATATCATAGCTAAGGTGCCTACATAGCCATTCGTAATCGCAAAGAAGAAGAGAAGGATAATATAATATGCATCATGATCAAGCACTGTTGGAAAGGTCTTGTTTTCTCCATGACAGAGCATCAGGAGCGGAATGAAAACGACACGAGCTGCTCCAAAGATGTGTAAGAGCCATCCGTCTGGCCCTGGCTTTTGAAAACATACAGAATATTAATCTATATTTCTATATACATGAGCTAATTTTCTCCTTATAAGGGGAGTGGATGAATCAAGGAGTTAAGAGAATACACTGAGGTATATGAGGTTCTGGTGATTGTGTGCTTTGCCTTGGCCACCTCCCTTACAAGGGGAATGCGGCTATTATATATTTTTATTAGTCAGAAAAATAAGTGAAAGTATTAATGTTGAAACATATTAACTTTTCCAATATGCACAAAAATAATGTAGTTCTTAGTATAGTATTAATATACAAGGATAAGGAAATAAATTCTTAGTATCTAAATTCAGTGAACACAACAGAACTGTAATGAGATTCACAATATGGAAAACCAAGTGCATTGGATAATTCATTATAAAGTCAAGGAGTATATGCATAGAGCACAAACTATATTTCAAGTTACATACAATATAAAAATAAGAATAATTTTTTTCCTAAATATTAAACAGCGTTACGTTTTATGTGACAATATTTAATCTCCATTATGGGGGAGGACATTGGCAGATTGGAGCAGGGAAATTAAAGCATAGTGCCATTCCTAAAACCGTGTGGCAGACTCGATTGCGGCGAGTGTCACCTACTGTGCCGAGCATTCCATCCACCACGCTGCTGCAGTCACAAGACCGTTTCCTAAATACATTTCCAAGAAAACTAACACAACAAAAAATAAAACACAAACCCATTTCACCAATCGTGGGGCTTCTCTCCCCGCCCAATCGCCTATGTTAAAGAGAAGAAAAGTGATTGTCGGCTGAAAGTAAACCTCCGTCCACTGTGACGTTGGATAGACTGAGGTGATATATACCAACACAGCTGGATATATCATCAAAGTGAAAAACAAAGTCCCTCCGAGTGTTGTGCCCATTAGCCATACCTTAAAAAATTAATGACAGTTTGTTCAACATATACGGATATGGTTTAAGCAAAGTTTGTCTTTATGGTAAAATATGGAATATATTGGAGTCAAATTCATGGCCTCCTGGGCAAAAGCCAGGTGCTCTGTGTGCTGAGCTTTTGAATACTGATGTGCTCAAGTTATACTGTATATATCTTCTCCTTCGTGTCGTAAAAGTCGACTAAATGGGGCAGAGCGAGGGGACCGGGAAAACCTCTTTTGTGTTTTCTTACCACAAAGAGGCCAAGTTTTCGCTCTGACTCAGCCATTCCACTTATAAGAAGGATTATGGCATTTGTATATAGTAAAAATGAGTAACATGGTACTTATATTTAGAAATTAATTAATAAGTGATAAAGACTTGTAATACCTTTTTAAACACAAGAAGATATGATTTCCAGTCGTTTTTAGTATTTTGCTTTCCATCAATGTCAGTTTTTGTAGCTTCAATCTTCATCTGGTCATAGAAGGTCTGAAAAAAGGTACATATTTTGTTAAAACATAGATCTCGAGTTGGTAGACAGTGATCGAGACTAATGTGGGATATGAATTCAACATCCAGTCTTATTTGCTCAGCCACACTTTCTCAAGGATTAATTGTCTGAATGATCCCACTGACAGGCTGAAAAGCTTCCCCGGGAATGGAAACTTGAACACAGACTGATGTATTCTATTAATCTCTAATTACTTCTGTAAAGAGAGGACAGAAGTATACCAATGGCAAGAGCATCCAACTTGGGATGTGACATGCCCAAGATCGAGCATACCACAGGGCGCCAGGAAGGGCATCCAGCTTTAATTTCCTAATTCCAACATGTCTGTCCACCTCTACGACAGAGATGACGAGTGAAACATAAAAATGACAAAACACGAAACGAAGTAAAGAACAATTTACATACTATAAATCAGAAGCAAATAATCAGTCATGCTCTTTATTTACCTTTGTGAAGATGGGTCTTGTTTGAACTGAAATCTCAAAGCTTTACAATTTCATACATAAAATAGACTGTACATAAATGTAATCATGTGTCTAGTTTCCTTGTTATGTACTGGTGATCATCCAATTCTGAGACATATAATACTTATCTCCATTATTTTATTTTACCTTTATAAATGCAACAATTGATAAATACAGTACTGTAAAAAAATCAAGGACAGACTAGTACTGGCAACTGCTTCAGTGCAACATACAGTCCTCTCTGCAAGTTTACTAAATCTGTACATTTCTTGCATAGGTAAGGTGGAGTTTACTATATTTGTGCATCTCATTAAAGAGTAAGGTGAAGCCTATTTA
Organism: Halocaridina rubra; assembly: GCA_037179515.1. Classification (NCBI taxonomy): domain Eukaryota; kingdom Metazoa; phylum Arthropoda; class Malacostraca; order Decapoda; family Atyidae; genus Halocaridina; species Halocaridina rubra. The sequence goes on along the minus strand of JAXCGZ010013267.1, from coordinate 21,934 downwards.
ATATGTGGATTTCATAAAAGAGAAAAGTGAAGCTTACTTTATTTGCGGTTGTCAAAAAAGAGAAAAGTGAAACTTTCTAAATATGTGCATTTCATAAAAAGAGTAAGATGAAGCTTACTCAATCTGTTCATTTCACAAACGAGAAAGATGGAGCTTTCTAAATCTGTCATTTCATAAAAGAGTAAGGTGAAGCTGGCTAAATCTGTGCATTTCAACAAAGAGTAAGGTGAAGCTTAATCAAATCGTACATTCGATAAGAAAGTAAGGTGAAGATTGAAAAAATATGCACATTTCATAACGGAATAAGGCAGTTTAATAACTTAAAGAATAAGGTGAAGTTTACTAAATCATTTCATAAAACATTAATAGTGTCAAATAGATTGAAGCAAAGCATGAACTTTCCATCATCTGTCTATGACAAAATAATGTTCAGAGAGGAAGGGATTGCCAATCCATCGCTATCTTATCACGGATGAGGACCTCTCTCCTCTCATGTGGACTGCGATAGTGCAATGGTTAGAGCGCTCAATTTGGGAAGTGACAAACCTAGGTTTGAGTCCAATGAAAGGCATAAAGAAGGGCATCCGGCTTAATTCCCTAGTCCCAACCTGTTTGCAACAACCAGAGTTAATTGAACTAATAACAACTATAGCAGAAAAATACTTAAATAGCAAATATATGAACAGAAAAACTTTTTTACCGTCTTTGTCAAGTATATATATCCAATTATAGTTATAACTAAAAAGACATCGGCTATCACGAAGAAAATGAGAGCACTGGTGACATCATCTCCCCCAACGAGCAAGGAAATGATCATGGCCAAGGATGAAAAAATTCCAGCCACCGCTTGCCCGGAGATCATGCCGCTCATGCAAGAGGCTGGAAACATCCCCGCCAGTCCATATGAAGATCCTTGCAACACCGCGACGGAAACTGCGAATAGAACGAAACAGATAAATGTGTAGAGAAAGGAAACAGCGAATATAACGAAACAGATTAATATGACACGGGGAAACTGCGCACAATAGGAAGCAGATAAATGTTTTAGTGGTTTAAATATTATAAAAGTGGTTAAATAATAAACAGAAACTGGATTGGAGAATGCAGACGGTAACAAATATATATAGCAAAACTGTAGAGATAATATATTATTCACTCCATATACATTTTATTCCGAAAATCCTTATAAAACATCTTATGTGCAGAGCTAGCTTGCGATGGGATAAACATAAAAAATATAGTATAAATAATGCTGATAAACACGACTATATCTACTGAGAGAACTTAAGGAAAAAAAGTACTTACTATTTAGAAGAGCAACAATGATCATAGTGATAACGTAGAATGCTGTTTGCCCTGTGGAAGATGACAGAGAAAAGCTGAAAAACATTATTTAGGTAAAGTTTATATTACTCTAATACACATACATATGAAATAACCGCAATCCCCTCTTGCAAGGGGGTTGGCCTAGTCAAAGCACATACATTCGCTAGAAGCTAATATACCTTGATCATGCCTCTTAGCTCCTTGGAGTTAAAGGGCTGCCACAAATTCCCCGCACCCTTCCTGGATCATCAACAGGGTAAGAAGGCAATAACCACAATTCCCTCTTGCAAGGGGGATGACCGAGTCAAAGCACACACACTCGCTAGAAGCTAATATACCTTGATCATGCCTCTTAGCTCCTTGGAGTTAAAAGGCTGCCACAATTCCCCCCACCCTTCTTGGATCATCAACAAGGTAAGAAGGCAAGAATCTTCTGCCGTAAAACCCGATAGCTGCAGGTGCTTTATCCCAAACATAAGATAACCTAACAAGTGAAAATTGTGGTCACGGGGGTGTGATCAAAAGGAGAAGAGGAAATCAAGAGAAAAATAATTATTTGAAGTTAAGTAGTTTTCTTGAGATCAATTTTAATTACAGCTGCATTTTCACACAAAAACTACAGGGAGAGAGAGAGAGAGAGAGAGAGAGAGAGAGAGAGAGAGAGAGAGAGAGAGAGAGAGAGAGAGAGAGAGAGAGAGGAGAGAGAGAGAGAGAGAGAGAGAGAGAGAGGAGAGAGAGAGAGGACTGCCTCGGATACAGGCACAGAACAGAAAACTTCACTTAGACACAATGAGGTTGCAAATAGAAGAGTAGTAAAGTCTGTCATCATTTAGCCACTGTCAACTCAGTATGCATAATGTGTTCACAAGTGGAAGTGGCAGGCCACTAGAGGAAACACCGGCATGGTAAACTTAAGTGAAAGAAAATAAATAATTACTTGATTGATTGATTGTGTGTGTGTGTGTGTGTGTGTGTGTGTGTGTGTGTGTGTGTGTGTGTGTGTGAGAGAGAGAGAGAGAGAGAGAGAGAGAGGAGAGAGAGAGAGAGAGAGAGAGAGAGAGAGAGAGAGAGAGAGAGAGAGAGAGAGAGAGAGAGAGAGAGAGAGAGAGAATACAATATTAGTCACACTACAAAAGAGGTCTATGTCCTGTTGCCAGGAAGACACAGAATTAAAAAAAAATTAAAAACTAATATTAACTGCAAGGTCAGGAAAAGGTGGCGTTGCAGTGGCAGTTAATTGGGGAGATCGGACAGTGACAGTCATGCAGCTGGGGGAGCACCCGTCTATACGGGTGTAATCTAACTTGTTTCGCTTTGCTGGCGTACATAAAAAAAATTCTATAACTTATAAATCACATAATATAACTTATATATGCTACAAGGCCAAAATCACAAACGAGGATAGAGTAAAAAATATATTAAAACTTTCTATGTAAAATCTCGTTACAGTAATATATAGAGAATAAACTTAAAATGGCATATCTTATTCATATAAAGATATCACACAGCAATTACGTTGCTATGGCAACTAGAAGCTAAACTACAAGACAAAGTTATCAAAGCTCTCTCTCTCTCTCTCTCTCTCTCTCTCTCTCTCTCTCTCTCTCTCTCTCTCTGAAAAATTAATTTGAGAGTAAATATCGGAAAAGATCTCAATATTTACTTCCTCGAGTTGCTGTCAATAACATGAAAAAGTTGAAAGTGTGAAAATGTTGGCTGAAGAAATGTAAGCTTGTACTTCAAATTACAGGAATTAAATCTCCGTGTTCGAGCTCACCACGGAGCGTTATAATGGGCAACCAGCCTAAATTCAACCACATCCCACCAGTCTGTATCTATCCCCATTCGAATGGGGAATGACAGAGATACATGAAATCGGAATAAAACTTCTTCGTTAAAATATCCATCGGCGTGTTCCAATGGGTTGAGGTGTAACTGAGGTATGTGTGGCTTAAGGTGAATGCGTGTTTCTTGGCTTGGCCACCCCACTACAAGGGGGAATGGGGCCATGTATATGTATGTACTGAGTTCACCTCCTCTCCGCAGTTTGCATAGTCGCTCCAAGTAAAATTTAATTTGAGAAACAGGATAGGAAAGCGCTGTCTGTTTTAAGTACAAGAAGAAGAAGAAGAAGAAGAAGAAGAAGAAGAAGAAGAAGAAGAAGAAGAAGAAGAATTCATATCTTGTTAAGGTAAAAAAAGAAGAGTAATATGAAGAAGAAAAAGAAGAAAATATTTTATCCGGTTAAGTAAGGCAAGAAGAAAGAATAATAATAACATCATGAAGAAGAAGAATAAGAAGAATAAGAAGAAGAGTATATGAAATTCACTCTACTATAAAAATATAATGCGACATAAAAAATACTGAGTTCTCAAAACATGCTAAATTGACAATGCCTACCAAAAAAAGAACACCTCTACTTTTTCCATTTAATCTCCAAGAAGTTTCTGAAGAAGATATAAGAAACACCTCAGGGATTAAACTCAAGACTTAAGAGAACTGAGCTAAACGCTGACCAACTGAGCTGTGGAGATCAAAATGTCAGAGCTGAGGATAGAAAGTAAATGGCCAAGGCCGGTCAAAACAAGACGCCATGTTGCCTCCCTAGGCTTAGGCTGTTTGCCATTATGTGTAACTATTTATCTCCATTCGAATGGGGTTTGGACACACACAGGTTAGAGCTGGGGTATTAAGGTTGAATACCCTTTGTGTTATGAAAGGCCTGGGAAAACAGGTGCTGCAGCAGTGCAGGTTGTGAGAGTGTGGAGGGAAGATGCGAGCGGCAGAGATGCAAGATGGCGCCTACTAACAATACTCTCTCTCAATCAATAGTTCTGCAAAATGTATATTATAAACATTTTTTTGCCGTTCTGTGTCTAACTGCTAATCCCCATTCGAAAGGGGGTGGACACAGACAGGTTATAGCTAGGAAACTAAGTATGATATAAACAATACTTACATGAGTCCGTGTTGACAAAGGTAAGCACTGTAATAATGATCATGGCCAGAAGAGAAAGGGCCAAAGATCCAACATGTCTGGCCCATTCGCTCACTCTATAAAACAAAAAATAAAGACATCTATACTGAGGAAGAAGAGGGCAAGAATAATTCCTCTCTGTTCCCTTGTATGAGTCGACTAGATGGGGCAGAGCGAGGGGACTGAGAATCCCCTCCTCTGTATTTTCTCTTTCCAAAGAGTCAGAGTATTTTGCCTTGACTCAGCCACTTCTTTGCCTTGACACAGCCACTCCCCTTATCAGGAAAAAATAACTCATGAATATAACAAGATAAATTAAAATATTTTTTCCCCCTTTTTAGGTGTCACTACTGATCGCCATTGTCGGATGCCTTTCCTAACGCCCAGCGGTGGGCAAATTTAAAAATGTTCGCCGTTTACTTGGCACTTAATCCCCAATACGGGGGTGGACAAAGCTACGTTGGAGCTTGAGAATTAAGACAGGATTCCCTTCTTAGCGCCCCGCGGAGAGCTCAATGGCATATCTTTAACCCTCTGAGGAGAGTCCTCTAACTGTCGCAAGCATCTGAAGTCTTGCTGAAGTTATATGAAGTCCTGCTGAAGTCAGGACCTGAAACCTGAAACCTGAAATAAGTCCTGAGAAGAAACATATGAGGCTGGAGGTCAAGGGTGAAATCGAACACTCTCCCGATTGTTTTTTCTTCAATACGGCCAATGTTTGTAGAAAGTGTCAAGGAGATATATGACTGGACCCATGGGACTTAGCATCTGGTGTCAAGTACCTCAAGAGGATGGGAAAGGCCAAGAAGTCCTACATTCCCAAAACCACAAGAAACACAAACAATTGACCCGTACGTATGTACATGTCCTGGAGAGATACCCAATAGCTCTGGGTGATTTAGACCGTCTTGTGCCCAAGAGGCTTGTTGAAATAGCCCCTCCCCAAAGAGGAGGGACTCCCCTTTAATCCCAAAGCCTATTGGCAAAACTGTACAAGATGACACGCCCTGCCCTTTGGGTACTTCAAGAATACCCAAGGCAGTCAGAGAGTTTGAGTTTAGTCAGTACTTTTCCCGGGGCACGAATTGATCAGAGTTTTTGATAGTTATAAGGGTTGGGGGCATTGAGGTGTCATATATGTTGTACTCTAAAATAAATTAAGTTTAATGAGCCACCGCTTGTCTGTTCTTACCTAGCACCCTTCTGGTATTAATATTAACGTAGTGATTAACACTACGACATAACCACGGCATTACTGCGGTCACCAATATTAAAATCTGTTTCAGCGATTAGAGAAAAAAAATCATAAATAAATAGGTAAGAACATTTAATACATGTTTTACAGTCACCACAATAAAAAGAAAATCTGAATAATTTAAAGCATATAAAACATTAAATGACATAAATAAAAAAAAGACACTATTAAACTCACATTAGATAAACAAATTTGAAGCATTATTTTAGGGATATCAAGACTACATTAGCGATCACAGTACATAAACAGAAAAATAAATCCTTATAAAACATTAGTAAATCAGATATGTAAAAGAAAAAAAATGAGCCAAAAAAAAAATCAAAGTTTTACTATGTAAATAACAAAACTCAAACCTTAAAGTATATTATAAAAAAAACCCTGAAAGTCTGCTTTACGAAAAAAAACTAAAAAAAAAACCGATTAACCCTATTTACTTTCATTTTTTTTCCTCACATCAAAGCCATATTAAAAAAACAACAACTACAACACTTAAAGTTAATAAAAAACAAACACAAACTTAAAAACATTTTCATAAACAAAGCCACGGAAGGTAAGCAAATGAAAAAAATTTAATATTTTCCCTCGAGTGCAATATCCGGCGGAAATTGCATTACTGTAATGCAAAAGTAATTACAAATGCATCATCTCAAGACATCTCAATGCCCTGAAGTCATACGGTCGTACTGGGTTAAATACATAGGAAATTATATTAAGAATATATGTGATAACTGATATTGCATAAATATATATATATATATATATATATATATATATATATATATATATATATATATATATATATATATATATATATATATATATATATATATATATATATATATATATATACACAGAAAAGCCATATTTTCCCTTATAAAGGGGTGGCTCAGTCAAAGCAAAATACATTGACTCAGTGGGAAGGAAACACAGATGAGGGGATTCCCAGTACCCTCGCTTCCCCTCATTTAGTTGTCTTTTATGACACCTAAGGGAACATGGAGGCAGTATTCTTGCCTGCTCCCTCTAAGGGAATATATATATATATATATATTATATATATATATATATATATATATATACAAAATTTAAAATAAATATGAAACACATAAGGAATAAATGTAATAAACCATATTGTAAATAGAATGAGTGACACGCCAGTAAATAAATCACACAGTGAAGAAATATATCACAATGCCAAAAGATTTAATATCTCCCACTGCGAGTAAATATTATAAATCATATTGCATTTTTTGTCCTCCACTTCGGCTCATTTCTTCCATTTGTCTGTGGGAATCAAATTACATATAGGAATTATGAACAAAATTACATAGAGGAAATGTGGGATCAATCCCAGAGCAGGCACCTGTTGTGCCTCAATCCCATATGAAGCACCTCCGTTAAAAATTCATTACTTAGAAAGGTTAGGTTACCCTAAGCAAACTTATAGTGAGAGCAATGAGAGACAGAGGACACTTTCTCCTCACTTGGATAGAAGCCACTCATCTCCATGAGAGAAAGAAGACACTCCAGAGTATGAGAAAAGAAAGAAAGAATCTCCTCACTTGGAGACTTCTCAGCCATCTCGAAGAAAGAACGTAGAAAATGCACCGTAAGAGAGAAGAGAATCTTCTCATTTGGATAGACTCCACCCATCTCCATGGAAGAAAGAAGAAAATGCACTGTAAGAAAGCCAATATGAGCTCTAGGAGGCAGAGAATCTCCTCATTTGGATAGCCTCCACAAATCCCCATGGAAGGAAATAGAAAATTCTCAGTAGAAAAGAGAAATTGAGCTCTGGGAGGCAGAGAATCTCCTCATTTGGACAGACTCCATCCATCTCCATGACAGAAAGAAGAAAATGTCGTGTAAGAGATAGGGTAAATGCCCTATGGTTGGGACAGGATCTACTCACATGGAGAGATCCCATCCTTCTCCATGATAGAAGAAAATGTACCATAAGAGAGAAAAAGAATATGAGCCATGGGAGGCAGAGCTATTTACCTTTTGACGATACCTGTCGTAACGATGAGAAAAACGGTGCAAAACACGTTTGAGATGATTACTAAAGTGGGCGTGAATGTCACCTGGAGGGTGGTGAGGGTCGAGTCATCATTGTCCCAGTCATCGCCACGAGTCACGTTCCGAAGTTTGTATTGCCAGTACTGGAAAAGATGACAAATGTTTACTTTCACACTCCTGGTTAGCAATACAAACATTATGAGAAAAATAATAATTACTTACTTTCAGATAAAAAGTTAGCAATGAAAGTATTATTAGAAAAATGATAAATGTTTACTTTGAGACCCACAAATTAGCAATGAAAATATTATGATAAAAATGATATATATTAAATTCCATATCCCACAAGTTAGCTATGAAAATATTGGCAATACTGGAATATAATGAAAAATGTTTACTTTCACATCCACAGTTAAAAAATGAAAAAAAATATTAGAAAAATTACAAATCTTTACTTTTACACTCCAAAAGTGTCACTCCAGCAGTGCCATCTGAACGGTCGCTAGCTCCCTCGTCATTACCCATAGAGAAAAGTAATCCCATTATTGTTTCTTTTTACTGATGTCGGCCACCCCCCAAATTGGGGGAAACAGCTAATGTGAATGAATGATGAAGTTAGCAATGAAATTGCCAAAACTAGAATATAATGATGAAAGTTTAATATCACACCCCAACTCGCAATGAAATTATTGCCATTACTGGAAAATAATGTTAAATGTTTACTTTCACTCCCTTAGCAGTGAAAAAATATGAGAAAAATGTTAAATGTTTACTTTCACACCCCACAAGTTAACACTGAAAATATTGCCAAAAATGGAAAATACTGTATGATTAAATTTTAGTTTCTCACAAACCAGTTACCAATTATTATATTAAAACATTAGGTTAGGCTTGGTTAGATTAGATAGGTTAATTCAACACCAGTTATGAACGGATTTGATAATGGAAATGATTGTTCTGAGGACTTGCCAAACCTCTGATAATACATTCATACTGGGTGCCTCAAGGATATATATATATATATATATATATATATATATATATATATATATATATATATATATATATATATATATATATATATATATATATATATATATATATATATATATATATATATATATATGAATCATTTTTTACCCCGACCGGGACTCGAACCTAGGACTTATAATTACTAAGTCAAGGCGCTACCAACTACACACCACAAAAGGTTAAAAGGAATCCAACCTTATAGCTTATATCTGCTATACTTAGGGATGAACGCATTCTATCTGAATGCCACTATGTTCATATTAAAGATTCCCCAACCTCACTCGTGGCTTCATTTTAGCATTTAATTCAATTCCCAATCTCATTCGGGTCATACATTAACTAAGCAAGCACATTACATATGTGAAAACATGAATCATTTTTTACCCCAACCGGGACTCAAACCTAGGACTTATAATTACTAAGTCAAGGCGCTACCAACTACACACCACAGAAGGTTAAAAGGAATCCAACCTTATAGCTTATATCTGCTATACTTAGGGATGAACGCATTCTATCTGAATGCCACTATGTTCATATTACAGATTCCCCAACCTCCCTCGTGGCTTCATTTTAGCATTTAATTCAATTCCCAATCTCATTCGGGTCATACATTAACTAAGCAAGCACATTACATATGTGAAAACATGAATCATTTTTTACCCCGACCGGGACTCGAACCTAGGACTTATAATTACTAAGTCAAGGCGCTACCAACTACACACCACAGAAGGTTAAAAGGAATACAACCTTATAGCTTATATCTGCTATACTTAGGGATGAACGCATTCTATCTGAATGCCACTATGTTCATATTAAAGATTCCCCAACCTCACTCGTGGCTTCATTTTAGCATTTAATTCAATTCCCAATCTCATTCGGGTCATACATTAACTAAGCAAGCACATTACATATGTGAAAACATGAATCAATTATTACCCCGACCGGGACTCGAACCTAGGACTTATAATTACTAAGTCAAGGCGCTACCAACTACACACCACAGAAGGTTAAAAGGAATCCAACCTTATAGCTTATATCTGCTATACTTAGGGATGAACGCATTTTATCTGAATGCCACTATGTTCATATTACAGATTCCCCAACCTCACTCGTGGCTTCATTTTAGCATTTAATTCAATTCCCAATCTCGTTCGGGTCATAAATTAACTAAGAAAGCACATTACATATGTGAAAACATGAATCATTTTTTACCCCGACCGGGACTCGAACCTAGGACTTATAATTACTAAGTCAAGGCGCTACCAACTACACACCACAGAAGGTTAAAAGGAATCCAACCTTATAGCTTATATCTGCTATACTTAGGGATGAACGCATTCTATCTGAATGCCACTATGTTCATATTACAGATTCCCCAACCTCACTCGTGGCTTCATTTTAGCATTTAATTCAATTCCCAATCTCATTCGGGTCATACATTAACTAAGCAAGCACATTACATATGTGAAAACATGAATCATTTTTTACCCCGACTGGGACTCGAACCTAGGACTTATAATTACTAAGTCAAGGCGCTACCAACTACACACCACAGAAGGTTAAAAGGAATCCAACCTTATAGCTTATATCTGCTATACTTAGGGATGAACGCATTCTATCTGAATGCCACTATGTTTATATTACAGATTCCCCAACCTCAATCGTGGCTTCATTTTAGCATTTAATTCAATTCTCAATCTCATTCGGGTCATACATTAACCAAGCAAGCACATTACATATGTGAAAACATGAATCATTTTTTACCCCGACCGGGACTCGAACCTAGGACTTATAATTACTAAGTCAAGGCACTACCAACTACACACCACAGAAGGTTAAAAGGAATACAACCTTATAGCTTATATCTGCTATACTTAGGGATTAACGCATTCTATCTGAATGCCACTATGTTCAGATTACAGATTCCCCAACCTCACTCGTGGCTTCATTTTAGCATTTAATTCAATTCCCAATCTCATTCGGGTCATACATTAACTAAGCAAGCACATTACATATGTGAAAACATGAATCATTTTTTACCACGAACGGGACTCGAACCTAGGACTTATAATTACTAAGTCAAGGCGCTACCAACTACGCACCACAGAAGGTTAAAAGGAATCCAACCTTATAGCTTATATCTGCTATACTTAGGGATGAACGCATTCTATCTGAATGCCACTATGTTCATATTACAGACTCCCCAACCTCACTCGTAGCTTCATTTTAGCATTTAATTCAATTCCCAATCTCATTCGGGTCATACATTAACTAAGCAAGCACATTACATATGAGAAAACATGAATCATTTTTTACCCCGACCGGGACTCGAACCTAGGACTTATAATTACTAAGTCAAGGCGCTACCAACTACACACCACAGAAGGTTAAAAGGAATCCAACCTTATAGCTTATATCTGCTATGCTTAGGGATGAACGCATTCCATATGAATGCCACTATGTTCATATTACAGATTCCCCAACCTCACTCGTGGCTTCATTTTAGCATTTAATTCAATTCCCAATCTCATTCGGGTCATACATTAACTAAGCAAGCACATTACATATGTGAAAACATGAATAATTTTTTACCCCGACCGGGACTCGAACCTAGGACTTATAATTACTAAGTCAAGGCGCTACCAACTACACACCACAGAAGGTTAAAAGGAATCCAACCTTATAGCTTATATCTGCTATACTTAGGGATGAACGCATTCTATCTGAATGCCACTATGTTCATATTACAGATTCCCCAACCTCACTCGTGGCTCCATTTTAGCATTTAATTCAATTCCCAGTCTCATTCGGGTCATACATTAACTAAGCAAGCACATTACATATGTGAAAACATGAATCATTTTTTACCCCGACCGGGACTCGAACCTAGGACTTATAATTACTAAGTCAAGGCGCTACCAACTACACACCACAGAAGGTTAAAAGGAATCCAACCTTATAGCTTATATCTGCTATACTTAGGGATGAACGCATTCTATCTGAATGCCACTATGTTCATATTACAGATTCCCCAACCTCACTCGTGGCTTCATTTTAGCATTTAATTCAATTCCCAATCTCATTCGGGTCATACATTAACTAAGCAAGCACATTACATATGTGAAAACATGAATCATTTTTTACCCCGACCGGGACTCGAACCTAGGACTTATAATTACTAAGTCAAGGCGCTACCAACTACACACCACAGAAGGTTAAAAGGAATCCAACCTTATAGCTTATATCTGCTATACTTAGGGATGAACGCATTCTATCTGAATGCCACTATGTTCATATTACAGATTCCCCAACCTCACTCGTGGCTTCATTTTAGCATTTAATTCAATTCCCAATCTCATTCGGGTCAAACATTAACTAAGCAAGCACATTACATATGTGAAAACATGAATCATTTTTTACCCCGACCGGGACTCGAACCTAGGACTTATAATTACTAAGTCAAGGCGCTACCAACTACACACCACAGAAGGTTAAAAGGAATCCAACCTTATAGCTTATATCTGCTATACTTAGGGATGAACGCATTCTATCTGAATGCCACTATGTTCATATTACAGATTCCCCAACCTCACTCGTGGCTTCATTTTAGCATTTAATTCAATTCCCAATCTCATTCGGGTCATACATTAACTAAGCAAGCACATTACATATGTGAAAACATGAATCATTTTTTACCCCGACCGGGACTCGAACCTAGGACTTATAATTACTAAGTCAAGGCGCTACCAACTACACACCACAGAAGGTTAAAAGGAATCCAACCTTATAGCTTATATCTGCTATACTTAGGGATGAACGCATTCTATCTGAATGCCACTATGTTCATATTACAGATTCCCCAACCTCACTCGTGGCTTCATTTTAGCATTTAATTCAATTCCCAATCTCATTCGGGTCATACATTAACTAAGCAAGCACATTACATATGTGAAAACATGAATCATTTTTTACCCCGACCGGGACTCGAACCTAGGACTTATAATTACTAAGTCAAGGCGCTACCAACTACACACCACAGAAGGTTAAAAGGAATCCAACCTTATAGCTTATATCTGCTATACTTAGGGATGAACGCATTCCAGCTGAATGCCACTATGTTCATATTGCAGATTCCCCAACCTCACTCGTGGCTTCATTTTAGCATTTAATTCAATTCCCAATCTCATTCGGGTCATACATTAACTAAGCAAGCACATTACATATGTGAAAACATGAATCATTTTTTACCCCGACCGGGACTCGAACCTAGGACTTATAATTACTAAGTCAAGGCGCTACCAACTACACACCACAGAAGGTTAAAAGGAATCCAACCTTATAGCTTATATCTGCTATACTTAGGGATGAACGCATTCTATCTGAATGCCACTATGTTCATATTACAGATTCCCCAACCTCACTCGTGGCTTCATTTTAGCATTTAATTCAATTCCCAATCTCATTTGGGTCATACATTAACTAAGCAAGCACATTACATATGAGAAAACATGAATCATTTTTTACCCCGACCGGGACTCGAACCTAGGACTTATAATTACTAAGTCAAGGCGCTACCAACTGCACACCACAGAAGGTTAAAAGGAATCCAACCTTATAGCTTATATCTGCTATGCTTAGGGATGAACGCATTCTATCTGAATGCCACTATGTTCATAATACAGATTCCCCAACCTCACTCGTGGCTTCATTTTAGCATTTAATTCAATTTCCAATCTCATTCGGGTCATACATTAACTAAGCAAGCACATTACATATGTGAAAACATGAATCATTTCTTACCCCGACCGGGACTCGAACCTAGGACTTATAATTACTAAGTCAAGGCGCTACCAACTACACACCACAGAAGGTTAAAAGGAATCCAACCTTATAGCTTATATCTGCTATACTTAGGGATGAACGCATTCTATCTGAATGCCACTATGTTCATATTACAGATTCCCCAACCTCACTCGTGGCTTCATTTTAGCATTTAATTCAATTCCCAATCTCATTCGGGTCATACATTAACTAAGCAAGCACATTACATATGTGAAAACATGAATCATTTTTTACCCCGACCGGGACTCGAACCTAGGACTTATAATTACTAAGTCAAGGCGCTACCAACTACACACCACAGAAGGTTAAAAGGAATCCAACCTTATAGCTTATATCTGCTATACTTAGGGATGAATGCATTCTATCTGAATGCCACTATGTTCATATTACAGATTCCCCAACCTCACTCGTGGCTTCATTTTAGCATTTAATTCAATTCCCAATCTCATTCGGGTCATACATTAACTAAGCAAGCACATTACATATGTGAAAACATGAATCATTTTTTACCCCGACCGGGACTCGAACCTAGGACTTATAATTACTAAGTCAAGGCGCTACCAACTACACACCACAGAAGGTTAAAAGGAATCCAACCTTATAGCTTATATCTGCTATACTTAGGGATGAACGCATTCTATCTGAATGCCACTATGTTCATATTACAGATTCCCCAACCTCACTCGTGGCTTCATTTTAGCATTTAATTCAATTCCCAATCTCATTCGGGTCAAACATTAACTAAGCAAGCACATTACATATGTGAAAACATGAATCATTTTTTACCCCGACCGGGACTCGAACCTAGGACTTATAATTACTAAGTCAAGGCGCTACCAACTACACACCACAGAAGGTTAAAAGGAATCCAACCTTATAGCTTATATCTGCTATACTTAGGGATGAACGCATTCTATCTGAATGCCACTATGTTCATATTATAGATTCCCCAACCTCACTCGTGGCTTCATTTTAGCATTTAATTCAATTCCCAATCTCATTCGGGTCATACATTAACTAAGCAAGCACATTACATATGTGAAAACATGAATCATTTTTTACCCCGACCGGGACTCGAACCTAGGACTTATAATTACTAAGTCAAGGCGCTACCAACTACACACCACAGAAGGTTAAAAGGAATCCAACCTTATAGCTTATATCTGCTATACTTAGGGATGAACGCATTCTATCTGAATGCCACTATGTTCATATTACAGATTCCCCAACCTCACTCGTGGCTTCATTTTAGCATTTAATTCAATTCCCAATCTCATTCGGGTCATACATTGACTAAGCAAGCACATTACATATGTGAAAACATGAATCATTTTTTACCCCGACCGGGACTCGAACCTAGGACTTATAATTACTAAGTCAAGGCGCTACCAACTACACACCACAGAAGGTTAAAAGGAATCCAACCTTATAGCTTATATCTGCTATACTTAGGGATGAACGCATTCTATCTGAATGCCACTATGTTCATATTACAGATTCCCCAACCTCACTCGTGGCTTCATTTTAGCATTTAATTCAATTCCCAATCTCATTCGGGTCAAACATTAACTAAGCAAGCACATTACATATGTGAAAACATGAATCATTTTTTACCCCGACCGGGACTCGAACCTAGGACTTATTATTACTAAGTCAAGGCGCTACCAACTACACACCACAGAAGGTTAAAAGGAATCCAACCTTACAGCTTATATCTGCTATACTTAGGGATGAACGCATTCTATCTGAATGCCACTATGTTCATATTATAGATTCCCCAACCTCACTCGTGGCTTCATTTTAGCATTTAATTCAATTCCCAATCTCATTCGGGTCATACATTAACTAAGCAAGCACATTACATATGTGAAAACATGAATCATTTTTTACCCCGACCGGGACTCGAACCTAGGACTTATAATTACTAAGTCAAGGCGCTACCAACTACACACCACAGAAGGTTAAAAGGAATCCAACCTTATAGCTTATATCTGCTATACTTAGGGATGAACGCATTCTATCTGAATGCCACTATGTTCATATTACAGATTCCCCAACCTCACTCGTGGCTTCATTTTAGCATTTAATTCAATTCCCAATCTCATTCGGGTCATACATTGACTAAGCAAGCACATTACATATGTGAAAACATGAATCATTTTTTACCCCGACCGGGACTCGAACCTAGGACTTATAATTACTAAGTCAAGGCGCTACCAACTACACACCACAGAAGGTTAAAAGGAATCCAACCTTATAGCTTATATCTGCTATACTTAGGGATGAACGCATTCTATCTGAATGCCACTATGTTCATATTACAGATTCCCCAACCTCACTCGTGGCTTCATTTTAGCATTTAATTCAATTCCCAATCTCATTTGGGTCATACATTAACTAAGCAAGCACATTACATATGAGAAAACATGAATCATTTTTTACCCCGACCGGGACTCGAACCTAGGACTTATAATTACTAAGTCAAGGCGCTACCAACTGCACACCACAGAAGGTTAAAAGGAATCCAACCTTATAGCTTATATCTGCTATGCTTAGGGATGAACGCATTCTATCTGAATGCCACTATGTTCATAATACAGATTCCCCAACCTCACTCGTGGCTTCATTTTAGCATTTAATTCAATTTCCAATCTCATTCGGGTCATACATTAACTAAGCAAGCACATTACATATGTGAAAACATGGATCATTTCTTACCCCGACCGGGACTCGAACCTAGGACTTATAATTACTAAGTCAAGGCGCTACCAACTACACACCACAGAAGGTTAAAAGGAATCCAACCTTATAGCTTATATCTGCTATACTTAGGGATGAACGCATTCTATCTGAATGCCACTATGTTCATATTACAGATTCCCCAACCTCACTCGTGGCTTCATTTTAGCATTTAATTCAATTCCCAATCTCATTCGGGTCATACATTAACTAAGCAAGCACATTACATATGTGAAAACATGAATCATTTTTTACCCCGACCGGGACTCGAACCCAGGACTTATAATTACTAAGTCAAGGCGCTACCAACTACACACCACAGAAGGTTAAAAGGAATCCAACCTTATAGCTTATATCTGCTATACTTAGGGATGAATGCATTCTATCTGAATGCCATTATGTTCATATTACAGATTCCCCAACCTCACTCGTGGCTCCATTTTAGCATTTAATTCAATTCCCAATCTCATTCGGGTCATACATTAACTAAGCAAGCACATTACATATGTGAAAACATGAATCTTTTTTACCCCGACCGGGACTCGAACCTAGGACTTATAATTACTAAGTCAAGGCGCTACCAACTACACACCACAGAAGGTTAAAAGGAATCCAACCTTATAGCTTATATCTGCTATACTTAGGGATGAACGCATTCTATCTGAATGCCACTATGTTCATATTACAGATTCCCCAACCTCACTCGTGGCTTCATTTTAGCATTTAATTCAATTCCCAATCTCATTCGGGTCATACATTGACTAAGCAAGCACATTACATATGTGAAAACATGAATCATTTTTTACCCCGACCGGGACTCGAACCTAGGACTTATAATTACTAAGTCAAGGCGCTACCAACTACACACCACAGAAGGTTAAAAGGAATCCAACCTTATAGCTTATATCTGCTATACTTAGGGATGAACGCATTCTATCTGAATGCCACTATGTTCATATTACAGATTCCCCAACCTCACTCGTGGCTTCATTTTAGCATTTAATTCAATTCCCAATCTCATTCGGGTCAAACATTAACTAAGCAAGCACATTACATATGTGAAAACATGAATCATTTTTTACCCCGACCGGGACTCGAACCTAGGACTTATTATTACTAAGTCAAGGCGCTACCAACTACACACCACAGAAGGTTAAAAGGAATCCAACCTTATAGCTTATATCTGCTATACTTAGGGATGAACGCATTCTATCTGAATGCCACTATGTTCATATTATAGATTCCCCAACCTCACTCGTGGCTTCATTTTAGCATTTAATTCAATTCCCAATCTCATTCGGGTCATACATTAACTAAGCAAGCACATTACATATGTGAAAACATGAATCATTTTTTACCCCGACCGGGACTCGAACCTAGGACTTATAATTACTAAGTCAAGGCGCTACCAACTACACACCACAGAAGGTTAAAAGGATATCCAACCTTATAGCTTATATCTGCTATACTTAGGGATGAACGCATTCTATCTGAATGCCACTATGTTCATATTACAGATTCCCCAACCTCACTCGTGGCTTCATTTTAGCATTTAATTCAATTCCCAATCTCATTCGGGTCATACATTGACTAAGCAAGCACATTACATATGTGAAAACATGAATCATTTTTTACCCCGACCGGGACTCGAACCTAGGACTTATAATTACTAAGTCAAGGCGCTACCAACTACACACCACAGAAGGTTAAAAGGAATCCAACCTTATAGCTTATATCTGCTATACTTAGGGATGAACGCATTCTATCTGAATGCCACTATGTTCATATTACAGATTCCCCAACCTCACTCGTGGCTTCATTTTAGCATTTAATTCAATTCCCAATCTCATTCGGGTCATACATTAACTAAGCAAGCACATTACATATGTGAAAACATGAATCATTTTTTACCCCGACCGGGACTCGAACCTAGGACTTATAATTACTAAGTCAAGGCGCTACCAACTACACACCACAGAAGGTTAAAAGGAATCCAACCTTATAGCTTATATCTGCTATACTTAGGGATGAACGCATTCTATCTGAATGCCACTATGTTCATATTACAGATTCCCCAACCTCACTCGTGGCTTCATTTTAGCATTTAATTCAATTCCCAATCTCATTCGGGTCAAACATTAACTAAGCAAGCACACTACATATGTGAAAACATGAATCATTTTTTACCCCGACCGGGACTCGAACCTAGGACTTATAATTACTAAGTCAAGGCGCTACCAACTACACACCACAGAAGGTTAAAAGGAATCCAACCTTATAGCTTATATCTGCTATACTTAGGGATGAACGCATTCTATCTGAATGCCACTATGTTCATATTATAGATTCCCCGACCTCACTCGTGGCTTCATTTTAGCATTTAATTCAATTCCCAATCTCATTCGGGTCATACATTAACTAAGCAAGCACATTACATATGTGAAAACATGAATCATTTTTTACCCCGACCGGGACTCGAACCTAGGACTTATAATTACTAAGTCAAGGCGCTACCAACTACACACCACAGAAGGTTAAAAGGAATCCAACCTTATAGCTTATATCTGCTATACTTAGGGATGAACGCATTCTATCTGAATGCCACTATGTTCATATTACAGATTCCCCAACCTCACTCGTGGCTTCATTTTAGCATTTAATTCAATTCCCAATCTCATTCGGGTCATACATTGACTAAGCAAGCACATTACATATGTGAAAACATGAATCATTTTTTACCCCGACCGGGACTCGAACCTAGGACTTATAATTACTAAGTCAAGGCGCTACCAACTACACACCACAGAAGGTTAAAAGGAATCCAACCTTATAGCTTATATCTGCTATACTTAGGGATGAACGCATTCTATCTGAATGCCACTATGTTCATATTACAGATTCCCCAACCTCACTCGTGGCTTCATTTTAGCATTTAATTCAATTCCCAATCTCATTCGGGTCATACATTAACTAAGCAAGCACATTACATATGTGAAAACATGAATCATTTTTTACCCCGACCGGGACTCGAACCTAGGACTTATAATTACTAAGTCAAGGCGCTACCAACTACACACCACAGAAGGTTAAAAGGAATCCAACCTTATAGCTTATATCTGCTATACTTAGGGATGAACGCATTCTATCTGAATGCCACTATGTTCATATTACAGATTCCCCAACCTCACTCGTGGCTTCATTTTAGCATTTAATTCAATTCCCAATCTCATTCGGGTCATACATTAACTAAGCAAGCACATTACATATGTGAAAACATGAATCATTTTTTACCCCGACCGGGACTCGAACCTAGGACTTATAATTACTAAGTCAAGGCGCTACCAACTACACACCACAGAAGGTTAAAAGGAATCCAACCTTATAGCTTATATCTGCTATACTTAGGGATGAACGCATTCTATCTGAATGCCACTATGTTCATATTACAGATTCCCCAACCTCACTCGTGGCTTCATTTTAGCATTTAATTCAATTCCCAATCTCATTCGGGTCATACATTAACTAAGCAAGCACATTACATATGTGAAAACATGAATAATTTTTTACCCCGACCGGGACTCGAACCTAGGACTTATAATTACTAAGTCAAGGCGCTACCAACTACACACCACAGAAGGTTAAAAGGAATCCAACCTTATAGCTTATATCTGCTATACTTAGGGATGAATGCATTCTATCTGAATGCCATTATGTTCATATTACAGATTCCCCAACCTCACTCGTGGCTTCATTTTAGCATTTAATTCAATTCCCAATCTCATTCGGGTCATACATTAACTAAGCAAGCACATTACATATGTGAAAACATGAATCATTTTTTACCCCGACCGGGACTCGAACCTAGGACTTATAATTACTAAGTCAAGGCGCTACCAACTACACACCACAGAAGGTTAAAAGGAATCCAACCTTATAGCTTATATCTGCTATACTTAGGGATGAACGCATTCTATCTGAATGCCACTATGTTCATATTACAGATTCCCCAACCTCACTCGTGGCTTCATTTTAGCATTTAATTCAATTCCCAATCTCATTCGGGTCAAACATTAACTAAGCAAGCACATTACATATGTGAAAACATGAATCATTTCTTACCCCGACCGGGACTCGAACCTAGGACTTATAATTACTAAGTCAAGGCGCTACCAACTACACACCACAGAAGGTTAAAAGGAATCCAACCTTATAGCTTATATCTGCTATACTTAGGGATGAACGCATTCTATCTGAATGCCACTATGTTCATATTATAGATTCCCCAACCTCACTCGTGGCTTCATTTTAGCATTTAATTCAATTCCCAATCTCATTCGGGTCATACATTAACTAAGCAAGCACATTACATATGTGAAAACATGAATCATTTTTTACCCCGACCGGGACTCGAACCTAGGACTTATAATTACTAAGTCAAGGCGCTACCAACTACACACCACAGAAGGTTAAAAGGAATCCAACCTTATAGCTTATATCTGCTATACTTAGGGATGAACGCATTCTATCTGAATGCCACTATGTTCATATTACAGATTCCCCAACCTCACTCGTGGCTTCATTTTAGCATTTAATTCAATTCCCAATCTCATTCGGGTCATACATTGACTAAGCAAGCACATTATATATGTGAAAACATGAATCATTTTTTACCCCGACCGGGACTCGAACCTAGGACTTATAATTACTAAGTCAAGGCGCTACCAACTACACACCACAGAAGGTTAAAAGGAATCCAACCTTATAGCTTATATCTGCTATACTTAGGGATAAACGCATTCTATCTGAATGCCACTATGTTCATATTACAGATTCCCCAACCTCACTCGTGGCTTCATTTTAGCATTTAATTCAATTCCAATCTCATTCGGGTCAAACATTAACTAAGCAAGCACATTACATATGTGAAAACATGAATGATTTTTTACCCCGACCGGGACTCGAACCTAGGACTTATTATTACTAAGTCAAGGCGCTACCAACTACACACCACAGAAGGTTAAAAGGAATCCAACCTTATAGCTTATATCTGCTATACTTAGGGATGAACGCATTCTATCTGAATGCCACTATGTTCATATTATAGATTCCCCAACCTCACTTGTGGCTTCATTTTAGCATTTAATTCAATTCCCAATCTCATTCGGGTCATACATTAACTAAGCAAGCACATTACATATGTGAAAACATGAACCATTTTTTACCCCGACCGGGACTCGAACCTAGGACTTATAATTACTTAGTCAAGGCGCTACCAACCACACACCACAGAAGGTTAAAAGGAATCCAACCTTATAGCTTATATCTGCTATACTTAGGGATGAACGCATTCTATCTGAATGCCACTATGTTCATATTACAGATTCCCCAACCTCACTCGTGGCTTCATTTTAGCATTTAATTCAATTCCCAATCTCATTCGGGTCATACATTGACTAAGCAAGCACATTACATATGTGAAAACATGAATCATTTTTTACCCCGACCGGGACTCGAACCTAGGACTTATAATTACTAAGTCAAGGCGCTACCAACTACACACCACAGAAGGTTAAAAGGAATCCAACCTTATAGCTTATATCTGCTATACTTAGGGATGAACGCATTCTATCTGAATGCCACTATGTTCATATTACAGATTCCCCAACCTCACTCGTGGCTTCATTTTAGCATTTAATTCAATTCCCAATCTCATTCGGGTCATACATTAACTAAGCAAGCACATT
>JAXCGZ010013266.1:175000-177997 GCA_037179515.1 Halocaridina rubra | reverse complement strand
GCCCCCTTTAGGAATCCGCACTTGAAAAAGCACATAGCTAAGCTTGAAAAAGTTCAAAGACATGCCACGAAACTGGTGCCAGAAATACGCAATCTCAGTTATGATGAGAAGCTGAGGGAATTAGACTTACCATCACTCGAAGCTAGAAGAGTGAGGAGGGATATGGTGACAGTCTTTAAATTCCTTCATGGTTATGATAGAGTGGATAGGGATCGATATTTTGATATGGCTGGCTTTAGAACTAGAGGTCATAGTTTGAAGCTTCGTAAGAAAACTTCTTTGCAGGATGTAAGGAAATACTTTTTCAGTGTAAGAGTAGTTGATAATTGGAATTGGCTAAGCGAGGAGGTAGTTAATGGTATCTCAATCCATAGTTTTAAGGACAGGTATGATAAGTATCACTAAGTCTAAAATGGAACCGATCAGGAGACGGGAAGATACGAGCTTTGGGCTCTTTCCCGTAAACACAATTAGGTAATCACAATTAGGTAATCACACACATCCATGCACATGCGCATACAGCCATACACAAGCATAGTAAATAAAATTAAGCTCATTCGTAAACAAATCTTTTCTATATCCACATACTGTCCTTAGCATCCGCATACACAGTCGTGCACAGACACATTAATAAGTATGCACACAAAGAGCACATGAAAAAACATGCATATTCACAAAAAAAGCCTAATTCTGCACATATACATAGAGCTCTCCACATCCCCATGCAAAGATATGCATGTACACACGAAATCGTAAGCATACACATAAACACAGCTCATTCAAAATCGTGCAGTCTAATATACAAAAAACAAAAAAAAATTACGTGCCCACAACACCGACCTTTTGTACATATACTGTCATACTTGTACATGAAAACCCAAACGCAATGGCACACACACACATACACACACACACACACACACACACACACACACACACACACACACACACACACACACACACACACACACACAAGAAATGTACGACATCTTTTGTGAGAAATATGGGAAGATAGTAGATTGCTGCATACCGGTCACCAAAGTAGGTGTAAATTCATGCCAGAGAGAAATGGTTCGATAATGAGTGTAAAAGAGCTAAGGATTGGAGAGACAAATGCTGGAAAAGGAATAGGAGAAGAAAAAACATAAATGCCTGGCAAACCTACAAAAGAGCAAGAAATGATTACCTAAGTAAAAGGAGAGAGGCAGAGGGAGACTATGAAAGGGACATCACCAGGAAGGCTAAAGAAAATCCCAAGCTTTTCCACAGCTTTATCAGAGGAAAACTGAAGGGAAAAGAACAGGTTTAAAGGCTTAAGAGAGCGGATGGAAACATCACTGAGACGGATGAAGAGATCTGGAAAGAACTGAACAAGGAGTTTCAGTTAGTATTTATAGCAGAAAATACCCCACCACCTCAGATTGCAGAGATTGAATCTCATAGGCCTTATTAGAGAACATCAGCATTTCAGCCACAGAGGTATGCAAAACGCTGATGGAGTAGATGTCCATAAAGCTACAGGTCGTGATGATATATCCCCTCATGTACTTAAAAAATGTGCAAACTCAATATCAATGGTAATAAGTATCATATTTAAAAAGTCACTGGAGTCAGGGGAGATTCCAAGATGCTGGAAACAAGTGAACGTGATATCTGTCTTCAAAAAGGGAAGGAGGGATACGGCTCTAAACTATAGACCAGTTTCCTTGACCAGCATAGTTTGCAAAGTTATGGAGAAACTACTAAGGAAACATATCTCTCTTCACTTGGAATCCTTCAACTTTTTGTCAGTGAGACAACATGGTTTCAGAGACGGTAGATCAACAGTAACAAACTTATTAGATTTTTATGATGAGGTAAGCCGAATGTTACAGGAAAGAGAGGGCTGATCAGAATGCATATTCCTAGACTTCCAGATAGCATTTGACACTGTTCCACACGGGAGACTTATCAAGAAGCTGCAAGCAATGGCTAAAATAAGTGGATATTGCTTGGAATGGAAAAAAACTTACTTAGAAGGAATGGAACAGAGGGTTAGAGTAAGACATTCAATGTCTGAATGGAGAAGAGTTAGTATGGGAGTTCCACAGGGTTCAGTTTTAGGGCCACTTTTGTTCCTTGTGTATGTAAATGACCTACCAGAGTCTGTAAATTCATTCATGAATATGTTTGCAGATGATGCAAAGATTGTGAAGAAAGTAAGACACCAGATCAATGGTAGAGAACTTCAGGGAGATCTTAATAGTCGGCATGAGTGGTCAGAAAAGTGGCTAATGAAATTTAATACTTCAGAATGTAAGGTTATGAGAATGGGTACAAGTCCAAGAAGTTTGACTACTTGGTGGCAGGAGTACAACTTCAAGAGACAGAAAATGAGAGAGATCTAGGAGTAAACATACTGGCCGATCTGTCTCCAGAAATACATTATAAATGACATAGTTAGGGCAGCATATGCTTTCTTATCAAATGTAAGGGTAGCCTTCAGGCACATGGACGAGGAAATGTTCAGAAATATTTATGTAACCTATATGAGGCCAAAACTTGAATATGCAGCCCCCTTTTGGAATCCGCACTTGAAAAAGCACGTAGCTAAGCTTGAAAAAGTTCAAAGACATGCCACGAAACTGGTGCCAGAAATACGCAATCTCAATTATGATGGGAGGCTGAGGGAATTAGACTTACCATCACTCGAAGCTAGAAGATTGAGGGGATATGGTGGCAGTCTTTAAATTCCTTTATGGTTATGATAGAGTGGATAGGAATCAATATTTTGATATGGCTGGCTCTAGAACTAGAGGTTATAGTTTGAAGCTTCGTAAGAAAACTTCTTTGCAGGATGTAAGGAAATACTTTTTTAGTGTAAGAGTAGTTGATAATTGGAATTCGCTAAGCGAGGAGGTAGTTAATGCTATCTCAATCCATAATTTTAAGGACAGGTATAAAAAGCATCACTAGGTACAAAATGGAACCGATCAGGAGACGGGAAGATACGAGCTC
>JAXCGZ010013266.1:135000-152500 GCA_037179515.1 Halocaridina rubra | reverse complement strand
ATATATATGTATATATATATATATATATATATATATATATATATATATATATATATATATATATATATATATATATATATATATATATATATATATATATATATATATATATATATATATATATTATAAGTGTGACACCGGGACAGGCAAAAAAATACTCTCATCAATAAAGGCCCGGGCACGAAGAAAACATTGTGACTAAGGAAAAGAAAAAGGTTATAGACAAGGCAGAGATACACTTAGGATATGGACAGACTGAAAGTATAGTCAAAGTACTGAGGACATAGAAATATGGCAGGATTAGGCCCTGAGATGACAATAGATCCGCTTTTTTTAGGAATATAGGTTATAAGAATTAGGAAAGACAGAAGGGGGAAGAGAGTTCCAAGCTCTAGAGGCAGATGGGAAGATGCAGTCACTGCACCGACCAATCAGCGAGCAACAAATATCCACACAGTACCTGTGAGATGAGGACGTTTGGTGAGTGTTACACCACCCCGGCAGTGGGGGAGGGATGCAACTCGCCAACTCATCAGACCAGCGATGGAAGTAGTAGCGATAGAAAAGAGAAAGGGATGATACCTTACAGCAAAGAGAAAGAAAATCCAGATTAGAAGCAAGAGAAGGGTCACTAACGAGTCTGTCTGCCTTAGATTCAACCCTATCAAGAAGATAAGTAAAAGAAGATGCACCCCAGATGTACGAACAGTATTCTAAGCAGGGACGGTTAAGACCTTTATTGCTTTATGTAACTCGAAAGAGTTAAAGTGATGACGAAAACGAGACAGAAACCCAAATTTTTTGGATGCAGATTTGGAAATTTGGATTATGTGATTATTCCATGACAAGTTAGAGGCTATATGGACTCCTAATATGTTGATAGAATCAAGAGGGTAAATTTAGTTAGGTTCGAAGACAATAGGGCTATCAGGAGGAGTAGAAGATAAAAAGATAGCCAGAAACTGTGTCTAGGAGGCATTAAATTTAACTAAAATTTGGGTACCCCACTCATATACTCTCTGCAATTTGGAGTTGAGAGTAGAAGAAATAGTGATACGAGACTGATTCCGAGTAACAGATGAAAGTTGTTAAGAAAAGGCAGAAAAAAAATGAAGGGTAGGGTCATCGGTAAAGGCGTGAAGAGGAGAGGAGGATGGAGACTGAAGAAGATCATTGATGGAGAGAAGGAACAGAGTAGGTGAAAGAACAGAGCCCTGTGGAACACCACTGGTAACAGGGAAAGGGCTCGATGTTGCGCCGTCAACAACCTAATACATAAAACGTTCATAAAGAAAACTGGAAATCAGAGAACAAAGAGAAGGGATGGCCAACCGAACCTTATGCCAGACTTTGTCAAAAGCCTTAGAGATATCAAGCGCGACGACTAAGGATTCCCCATAGTTCCCAAGAGTAGTTGACCATACGTGAGTAAGATAGGACAGGAGGTCACCAGTGGATCTTGCGGAATCCGTACTGGTGATCGGAGATAAGTGAGATAGATGCAAGACGTTCAAAAAGTGAGCATGGAGGAAAGTTTCGTAAACTTTAGTAAGTTTTTTATATATGTGTGTGTGTGCGTGTGCGTGCGCTTACGTGTTTATATATATATATATATATATATATATATATATATATATATATATATATATATATATATATATATATATATATATATATATATATATATATTGATGCATACATGCAAAAATATAGTTAAATAAATAAATAAATATATATATATATATATATATATATATATATATATATATATATATATATATATAGATAGATAGATAGATAGATAGACAGATAGATATATAGATAGATATATAGATAGATAGATAGATAGATAGATAGATAGATAGATAGATAGATACAGATATAGATATAGATATAAATAGATAGCCAGATTGTGTGTGAACTTTACAATAGAGTTAGAAATAGAGAATAATAGTAAGATATATGTATATTTATCTATCATATCGTTATCTTATCTCGTCACTTAATCAGATTACTATATACAAGCAAAAAAATGATTAAGACGATTTAAAAACAGATATAATCATTTGCTAAAATATTACCATCGTTTTACGACAGGTTAGGGAAAGAGGCAATAAAGGTTCGGAAATTATCCACACACACAGTTCTCTTGGGTGAAAACATAGCAAGAGTGGCGTATATCGGTGATTTAATGGGGTTTACACGGTCAAACGGTTCGTCGAACGAGGTTCGACAGACAAGTGTTTGAAGTGATGTTCAAACGTGTGAACGGGGTATTTGGTAGTCGAACACGTTCCGTGTTCGACAACCAAATACCCCATTCACACGTTCGAACATGACTTCAAACACTTGTCTGTCGAACCGCGTTCGACGAATCGTTTGACCGTGTACACCGCCCTTTAAGCTTGTTAGGACCTTAACAGCAGATTGGGAATATTTTAATCAACATAAAACATTGCCAATGGAAAACATTTATATTCGTTATTTGGTAACGTGACTGTTCCCTAACCACCACAGGGTCCGCAATGGCAAACTAATCATATTTAGTTTTATATAAATTTTCCTCTCAGACAGGGGAAAGACAATTTATAGCCTTACAATAACGGCTCCTGATAAGGAAGATATATGTATGCTAGAATTAATATGTCATTATAATGACACATATAATGCCAATGGTTTTCTCCCATCGATTTCTATTACCAATGCAATTCTTTGTAGAAAAATAAGATATTACTGTTATTACAAAATCAAACGAAAGTTGTAAATTAGTGCATTGGAGACAAATAGTTTTTGTCTTCATACACAATGGTTCCAGTACCCCTTGGGAGGGGAATGGAGAAATTATATTTCCCTTATGCGAAAGGAAAATAGCTACGCATATAAAGCCTGACACTCTTCAATGACCCTGAAAGCTGTGAATTGAAACAGACCTCCTATTAACAATGCCTCAGCAATAATTAGGCAAACAATACTCCAAGATAGAGTGAGTTCCAAAAGGGATCGAAATATTCAAGATGAAATGGAAATTATGAGCTAATCCCTATCTAATTTCTAATGTCTTCCAACTTTCCTATAATACACTCCTCTACGCCCAATAGTTTCATAATTTAATTCCTCTCTCTCTCCCTGTTAATTATAGGTAGTTTTCCTTAAAGACATATAATCACATTAAGTGATCCTCTTAACGATAAGAACAAGTCCTTTGTTTGGATGTGGAAGAAGCAGTCACAACACCTACAAATCCGCGAGCTACTAATCTCCACACAGTACTTGTGAAATGAAGCTGCTTAGCGAGTGCTACGCGGCCTCGGTAGTGGTGGAAGGATGCAATTTGTCAACTCATCAGACCAGCGATGGAAGTAGTAGCGATAGAAAAGAGAAAGGGACGAAATCTTAAGGCAGAGAGAAAGAGATTCCAAATCAAAAGTATCAGAAGGGTCATTGATGAGGCTGATTGCCTTAGCTTCAACCCTATAAAGAGATAAGTATATGAAAAAGCACCCCAGATGTGTGAGCAGTATTCTAACCAGGGACAGATAAAATCTTTATAAATTTTAAGTATCTTTAAAGAGAAAAAGTACGGAAGAAAACCAAACAGAACCCCTAAATTTTTGGATGCCGAATTAGACATTTGGATTATGTGATTCCTCAAAGACAAGTTATAAGTTATTTGGATTCCTAATATGTCAATGGAATTAAAAGGGTAAATTTCGTTAGTTTCCAAGACAATAAGATTATCAACAGGATATGAAGATCAAGAGATAATCAGACACTGCGTCATGGAGGAATTAAATTTAACTAACTTTTGGGTGCCCAACTCAGATACCCTCTGTAAATAGGTTGAGAGTAGAAAATAGAGTGATATGAGACTAAATACAAATAGCAACTGAAGGTTGTGAAGAGAAGACAGAGGAAATATGAAGGATAGAATCGTCAGCAAAGGTGCAGAGAAGAGAGGAGGATAGGGACTGAAGAAGATCATAAATAAAGAGAAGGAACAGAGTAGGTGAAAGAACAGAGCTCTGTGGATTACCTCTGGTAACAGGAAATAAGCTAGATGTTGCACTGTCAAGTACTACATATATAAACTGGTCAGAAAAAAAACGGAAATCAGCGAACAGAGAGTAGGGTAAAGGCATAAGCAGGGAGTTTAGCCAACAGTGCCTTGTGTCAGACTCTGTCAAAAGTCCTAGAGATATCAAGACGATGACAATAGATTCCCCATAGTTCCTCAAAGAATATGACCACACACGAGTAAGATAGGATAGGCGGTCACCAGTGGATCTTGCTATGCGGAAACAGTACTGGTGGTTGGAGATAAGCGAGTTAGATTCAAAACGGTTCAATAAGTGAGAACTGATCAAAACTTCAAATACTTTAGCAAAAGCAGAGGTTAGGCAAAAGGTTGGTAGATGGAAGGAATACAGTGGTCAGCCATCTTATGAACAATTTGAACCAAAGCATGCTTCCAAAATGAAGGACAGATACTGGTTGAGAGAATGGGGCAAAAAAGACGGCATAGCACGGGAGCCATTTCAATTGCAAACTCTTTAAGAAACCTTGCAAGGATACTAACGTCTTTAGGGAGCAAAGGACCTTAAGGGCTTTGGATGAAGAAAAAATAAGAGAGGTACAGGGTTAAAGAGGGTAAAGTAAGAGAAAAAGTGTGCTGGAATCATTTATGGAAGAGTTGGCAGAAAAATGAGAGACAAAGTGAGTGACTTTGTCAGTGGGAGAGCAAGCTATAGAACCATCAGAGAGGGAAAGCTTGAGTTACAGAAGTTTTTGGAGAGGTTTATGGCTAAGGACCAGAAACATTTATCAGTGGGCAAGGAGTTAAAGTCATCAACTTTCCTTCTTAAAAAGGAAGCTTTAGACCTTAAAATCTAAGAAGTCCAGCAATTCCTAGATGAAATAAAAGAAGAGCAAGTTAAATCAGGAAGAGGCTGGTATGACCGGTATGCCTGATCCTTGGGCTGAATAACCATGGAGCTGGCACAGTCTCTCATGGAGGTGGGAATGGAAACCTCCATTCCTAAGCTCATGATCTCGGTAACTTTTTGGGCTACCTGATCAGGATTGACGGTCTGAAAGCATTGGTTATGCCATGGGAAGTAAACGAGAAATTTACACAAAGCTTTGCTGAGGTATGTTCGAAGTGCCAAAGACTGCACTGAATAGGAGGATTGATGGAGGGGGAGTGAAAATGGAAGAGATTGAGATCACAGAGTGGTCAGATTTACCAAGATGGGAAAGCACAGAATATGAGTAGTATGAAGGATTAGAAGTAAGAAATAGGTCAAAAGTGTAAAGTGCATGTTCGAGGCGATCAGGACACAAGTAGGATGTTTGATAATATACTCAAGATCGTGAGTAATAGAGAAAGCAAGGGCCTCACTTCCTCCGACAAGTATGAGAAAAGAATTAAGCCACTCACTCTGGCGTACACTGAAGTCCCAGATATAGAGAACCTCAGCATATATCGGTGAGAAGATACCAAGGACTCTTGGCAAGAGGACAGATAATCAAAGAGAGACACAAAGTCATAGGAATTAAGAGAGCAGTAGCAGAAGCAAAGAAATATAGTGGTAGTGGAGAGATAGCTCTTCAAACAGAGAACATGAAAGTCAGGAGCTTCAAGGTCCCTGCCTTGCAATAGGAGTTTAGTGTTGCCGTAGGCACAGACTCTATCTTTGGAACAGAAACGAGAGGACAGGTTATGGTGAGAAATTTGAATTGGGTCAGGGGAAGTATGAGTAGACAGCTAGATTTCAGAGAAAAGGAGGACGTTAGGGAGGGGTGTACCCAAGTGCTATTCGAAGATGAAAGATTAGAGTTCAAACCACGAATGTTAGAAAAGTGAGGAGTGAAAGAGGCAGATCTATCAGGAGGTACAAGTTCTCCTTAGAATCGGAGTTTGTGACTTTAACAAGAGACAATATTATGTCACTGGGTTTGCTATGCTATTTCTTAATCTATCTGTATCATCCTCTGCAGTTCGTTTTTGAAAGCAGCATAGTTATATTCACGTGCATTTCGTAAATAAATTTTGTTTACATAAACATCTCCATGCTGGATATGTGGTTTTGGAAAATCGTTGCTCTCCTCTTTTTCTGTGTTTGTTTCACTTTAAACCATCTTTGCAAGATGAATTTCTTGCAAGATAACCTCTGCAACGATGCTTTCTAAGACAAACTGCAGAGGATGCTACAAACAGATTAATTAATAAGATAACAAACTCAGAGACATAATGTTGTCTCTTGTTTAAGTCACAAAATCCTATATTAAGAAGAACTAGCGTCATAAAATTCAAGCGCATTTCATGAATAAATGTTATTTACATGAAAAGTCTCCATGTTGGATTTGTGATTTCAAGTAATTATTACTCTCCCCTTCTTATGCCCATTTATCACTTTAAACCATCTTGCAAGATTAATTTCTTGCAAGACAACCTATGCAACAATGCATTCTAATACGAACTGCAGAGAATAAAAATAGATTAAGAAAGAGGATAGCAAAGCCAGAGACATAATATTGTCTCTTGTTAAAGTCACAAAATTTTATTCTAAGGAGAACTTGCATATATATATATATATATATATATATATATATATATATATATATATATATATATATATATATATATATATATATATATATATATATATATATAGATAGATAGATATAGATATGTGTGTGTGTGTGTGTGTGTGTGTGTGTGTGTGTGTGTGTGTGTGTGTGTGTGTGTGTGTGTGTGTGTGTGATTGCCTAATTGTGTTTACGGGAAAGAGCCCAAAGCTCGTATCTTCCCGTCTCCTGATCGCTTCCATTTTATACTTAGTGATACTTATCATGCCTGTCCTTAAAACTATGGATTGAGATACCATTAACTACCTCCTCGCTTAGCCAATTCCAATTATCAACTACTCTTACACTGAAAAAGTATTTCCTTACATCCTGCAAACAAGTTTTCTTACGAAGCTTCAAACTATGACCTCTAGTTCTAGAGCCAGCCATATCAAAATATCGATCCCTATCCACTCTATCATAACCATGAAGGAATTTAAAGACTGTCACCATATCCCCCCTCACTCTTCTAGCTTCGAGTGATGGTAAATCTAATGCCCTCAGCCTCTCATCATAACTGAGATTGCGTATTTCTGGCACCAGTTTCGTGGCATGTCTTTGAACTTTTTCAAGCTTAGCTATGTGCTTTTTCAAGTGCGGATTCCAAAAGGGGGCTGCATATTCGAGTTTTGGCCTCACATAGGTTACATAAATATTTCTGAACATTTCCTTGTCCATGTGCCTGAAGGCTACCCTTACATTTGATAAGAATGCATATGCTGCCCTTACTATGCCATTTATATGTATTTCTGGAGACAAATCTGACAGTATATGTGTGTGTGTGATTACCTAATTGTGATTACCTAATTGTGTTTACGGGAAAGAGCCCAAAGCTCGTATCTTCCCGTCTCCTGATCGGTTCCATTTTAGACTTAGTGATACTTATCATACCTGTCCTTAAAACTATGGATTGAGATACCATTAACTACCTCCTCGCTTAGCCAATTCCAATTATCAACTACTCTTACACTGAAAAAGTATTTCCTTACATCCTGCAAACAAGTTTTCTTACGAAGCTTCAAACTATGACCTCTAGTTCTAGAGCCAGCCATATCAAAATATCGATCCCTATCCACTCTATCATAACCATGAAGTGTGTGTGTGTGTGTGTGGTGAAGGACAAGTAACTCTCTGCTCAAGAGATTCGCAGGACATAAAGAAGATCAGTAAACCTATGCAAAAGAAGACTCGGCAATCACCGCCCATATTAGAGATCAAAAACATAGCATTAATTGGGATGGTGCAACCTTGTTGATCATGTTCATATAAATGGTTAAACTACAAGTTTCACAAGTCAAAGAGCCAGTGGATACCTGACGGAGTTAACAAGATCCTCTTGAAGCATACACTCGACAATAGAACTCCTGCCTCTCCCCTCTATATATTATTATTATTATTATTATTATTATTATTATTATTATTATTATTATTATTATTATTATTATTATTATTATTATTATCATTATTATTATCATTATTATTATTATTATTATTATTATTATTATAGGACAAGGAAATATAAAATATGTATATTCCCATTTTTATGAAACAGATGTACATCAGTAATTACGATCTCCCCCAAGCGAATGTAATTAAAATCTGTCAATAATTATTTTCTTAGTTTTTCGTATTTCATTACTATATTAATAACTTTATTCTCTAGAAGTCTTTATATTCTTGCAATGTACTTCCAGAGGGAAACAACTAACAATTGAAGAAACAAAATTAAGTACTACCTATATGTGTGTGTGTGTGTGTGTGTACGTATGTATATAATACTATAATGTATCAAGTACATTAGAAAATAGAAAATTATATATTGACGACATTGCTCTGTAGTAATGATTCCATATTGAGGGTCTATCCAGTATGTACCCATGTGAAGATTCATTTGATATTGTACCGTTGCCTTTCTTATTGAAATCAAGGCTTTGTCAAGACCCGTTTTAATTCTTAATTTTATAAAAAAAATACCCCTAAAGCTGCATCCTGACCTTATCTTTATAAACATGATCTTATCTTTATAATAACTCCCCAGAGTGCACAACTCAGCCCGCTTCATAAATTGACCATGTTGATCAATAAAGCGTTTGTTCACCCATCTATTTTTCATTTTTTATATTCATATTTTTTTTTTCTGTCCTTTCTATCTCCCCTTTTACCTCTCCTTCCTGGTGGTCCCCCAGGGGTCAAATGCGTTCATGCAGCACCATCAACTCTCCCTTCTTAACAACTATCCTATCCAATCTTTCCTCTTCTCATCAAATCAAGGCTTCTTCTAACAAGTAATAAGGAGACTACTAACCCCGTTAAGTTTTTAATTTTTTGCAGAATTGTTCCAGCTCTTAATCAACTCACCTATGGGCCCACCATGGCCCATCCACCCACCTGAGTGGATATCTACAACAGCATCAATAAAGTAAATCTACAAGTCTTCAATAAATCTTCAACAATTCTTCAATATGTAACCTCTTCATTTCATCCCATCTTTGTCACCGACATCACACTGGTTACCCTCCAGGGTAAAAAAACAATGCTTTACCTCTCCTTTCCATGCCACCAGCTCACCTTCCAAGGCCCTTTGCAGCGACACATCACTGCTTCTCTTCATATCTCCACTCCAACTCACCCTCTAAGAGAGTGTCAAACGAATACATGCAAGCCTCCCTGCCCATTAAGCTGGCTCCTGCATCAAATGCCAGTTAGAGCTGCCCTTCCAGGGATGCCAACGAGAAGACAGACCCATCGCCGCTTCACCTCTCTTCTCTATGATGCCTCACACTGTCTCCCCAACACTGCATATTTTGCCATGCTCATCCTCCAAATGAAGACCCAACAAACCTGTACAGGCCTCCCAGCCCTTCAGGCTGGCTCCTGCATCTTCCTGATGTCAGTAAAAGTCACCCATCCATACATGATTGAGATAGAGACAGACCCAATCATCTCCAAGGTTGACCTCCTACTAGATACATAGATGGCCTCCTGCTTGACCCAATGGGCAGCCAAGGCATGTATCCCCACTGACTCAAAGGTCCCAGCAGTGTATCTCTTCTTGTCAGGCTGGCTCCTGCTCCTCCCGATGCCAGTTAAAACGCCTTTCTAGACGCCAAAGAGATGGACACGAACCCACTCGTCTCCAAGCCCAACCTCTTACTTCATGCGTAGAGGGCCTCCTGCCAAACTTGACAACACAAAGGTTATGGCAGTGTCTCCGTGCTCGTCAGGCTCGAGCCAACTTCTTCCCAATGTCAGTTGGAGTCAGCTTTTTGGATGCCAACATGTCCAAAACAGACTCCTTAATACATGCGAAGATGGTCGCCTGCCAGCTCTTGTGACTTTCACCTTTTCTCCCTCGGCCGCCAACCACAGTAACACCAGATTCTGCATCAGGGACAACATCTCCGAAGCACAATTCCTCGCCGACGTAAAAATGCCCTACTCTCACTCTCTATGGATGCAAGCAATGTGATTTTGGGTAAAGACTTTCTCACAATCCCTCACAACCTCCTCATGGACATTGCCAACAATGCTTGGTCAACACTGAAGTAATTCATCGCCATAAACAAAGTCATGGCTCACATCTACGTAAACCAACTCATCAACAGCAGTAGTAGTCAACTTAGGCAAAGAATACACCAAGCCTTCAAATTTTCACCCCGAGATCCATCTCCTAAATTCACATGGATCACCCACAAATTGCATATTTAGTATTGGCATCTTAATTTTGTATTTCATATACCACCCTATATATTTTATGTCTAGTGTAAATACAACAGCTCTTTTTTTCCCCAAGGGGGAACTTTCCTGTATTGTTGCCTTTCTTATCGAAATCAAGGTTCAGCCAGGAATTGTTTTGATTCTTATCTTTATAAAACTAAAGGTATCCCTCAGGCTTTAGTCTGCCCTTACTTTTATTAACATGATCTCATCTTTACAATAACTCCCCAGAGTGTACAACTCAGCCCGCATCAAAGGTATAAAAATTTACTATTTTGATCAATAAAGCAAGTCTACTACAAGTTTTCAATTAGTCTTCAACCTCTTTGTTCCACTAAGCTTTGTTGCCACCTCGCACAATAAAATACAATGGTATGCCCTATAGACTAAAACATGATGGTGGTTGGGATATAATGACTCAGGTATTGAAGGAGGGATGCAAGACCATAGCATATGACCCTGTCCTTCAACCATATACTGGAGAATGCAATGCCTCATAGAAAGCCAATAAGTCTAATAAGGCATGAGTTGATATAAAAGTCACAGAGCTATGGACAAGAACTTGAAATTGTCCACAAAAATATAATGGAGTACTCTGTCAATCATCAACATCGAAAAAGGATTATTTTATCCTTTTTGTATTTACAACACTGGTGGGTATGAGAGCAGGCCAAAATCTTCTTCTCAAGACATTCTAAAGTCATCACACAAATATAAACAAGAACCAAAGTGTTCCTTTAGTGCATGGTTGCGACGACGAATCTTTTTCTTTGTTAAGGTACTGTTTTGCCTCTGTGAGACAAGGTATCAGGATAGGGAAAAATTGTATAGACAATGATGATGTACTTTTTGATAGTAAAATTAGGACATAAATTTGAATGAAAAAGCTTAATAATCATAGTTAAGGAACTTTAAATATGAATAGCCTATACCTAAAACCTATTCAAACTAGGATTATGTGATAGTTTCTAAAAATTTTAATCTAGAGATAGTAACAGTAGTAATAGTAGTTGCTAAGCAAGATAAAATATGCAAGTAAGTACCTTTGCTCAGCAATAATTTAAGTAAGGTCAAGTTAAGTAACCTACACACCATTGTGATTGCTGCACAACTTTATCACAGTGGCAGACTTGCCGAAGCAGTAACGTGTAACTTAACAGAAATAAAGGCCAATTTACAAATAAATAAGTATATTGAATGGTGTCCCATGTTTATGTGAAATGTGTCCTTTGTCCAAAGTACTCATAAACCTTAACCACGAAAATCGACCAACTCTGCTTTCTTCGTTTAACACACCTAATTGTGATTACCTAATTGTGCTTACGAGAAAGATTCCAAAGCTCGTATATTCCCGTCTCCTGGTCGGTTTGTGTACTTAGTGATACTTATCATACCTGTCCTTAAAACTATGGATTGAGATAGCATTAACTACCTCCTCGCTTAGCGAATTCCAATTTTCAACTACTCGTGTGTGTATCATAAGGGAAACTAAATGGTATCACGAAGCCTTTCTTAGGATATTTTTAGTGCAAATGAATACGCACATATAAATTTTTTCCTGCATATGCTCATATATCGATAACACTATCAACGTTTTAATCTATGTGTTTAATTTAGAATAAAATTTAGTGCGTTCACTGTTTCATTTCCAATTTTGAAGTTTATTTCCTTTGTGCACACTTACGTATCTCTTCTCTAACCTATTCTCTCATAAAAATATACTGATGATGTTCCTCTCTCTCTCTCTCTCTCTCCCCTCCCTCTCTCTCCTCTCTCTCTGTAAATACCTAATTGTAAGTACATAACTGTGCGTACGGAAAGACTCCTTTGCCCGTAAATCCTCGTCCTCTAGTCCAGGGGTGTGCAACCTTTTATCCCAAAGGGCCACTAGTCATGACTCTGTTGGTATGGAGGGCCACATAACCTTACTATTTCATGCTATTTACTACGATCAAAGACATATTATGTGAGATTATACTAATAAAGATAGATAATTAGTTTGTTACTGATTTTATTTAAATTGGGATCACAAAAATAAGAATTGTCTGAAACAAAAGTATTTTCCTTACTATAAATGAGCAAATGAAAGGCTACCGAACCTTATTATTATAATGTACAAACATAAATAATTACTTATTATTGGTTAACTGGGATCATTAACATAAGAATTATCAAATACAGAGTTCCGGTTTTACGTCACGGACTCCCTTTTCAACCAAGGGCTAGGACGGTTGCCTTCTTGCGAAGGACTTGTTTTGGCAGATGTAATCCTTACCCTGAGTGCATGCCCTTGCTAACCTCAGACCGTGACGGGGCGCGAACCCTCGACCTGACGCCTCAGAGTCGCGGACGCTACCGGTTGAGCCACGGCGACCACAATTATCAAATACAGACATTTTCCTAATCATTAATGAGCAAATGAAAGGCTACCCTAGTGAGATGGTTGATGTTGCATTTGGGACACCAACTCATCAATATCAGGCTGTATGGATGATGTGGCTACACGCAGGGTACATTCCAAATGTTCATCAGTAAGTAAAGACCTATGCTTGTTTTTAACTAGATTCCTTTTTTAAAAAAGCTGCTCACATACATATGTGCTACCAAACACTGCCATCATTTTCCTTGCATGAGCAGAGAGTTTTGGATACACTGTTACTGATACATGCTTCTTATAAAACTGGTATACTGAACTATCATCAAACTTCTTTCTTAGTTCATCATTGCACTGTAGTTCAATTATTTCCATCTGTATGTCCTCGGGAATTGCTGTCACATCCACAGAAAAAGGAGAAGCAAAGACTTCAATGGCTTGTGAATGTTTCTTGAGGTCACCAAATCTTTCTGAAAATTCCTCTCGTAAGACTGCCAATTTGTCACCATACTTCTGATACTGAGGGTTGCTAGTGTCATGGTTTTTCAGTGTAGGAAAGTGGGCTGGGTTTTGGTTTCTGATTTGAGACTCACACAGACGCAATTTTATCTGGAAGCCTTTGATCAGTGAGAACATCTCATTTATTAGTTGATCTTTTCCTTGAAGTCTAACATTCAGTGCACTAAGATGATCAGTTATATCTACTAAAAATGCTAAATCACATCTCCATTCCTTATCTTTCAATTCAGGGATAGCTTTACCTTTCATACCTAAGAACAGCGCAATTTCTTCCAAAAGGTCATATGCTCTCTTCAACATTCCTGCTTTGCTTAGCCACCTTACCTCACAAAAATACTTCACATCACTGTACTCTGCATCAATGTCTGCCATAAACTGCTGAAACTCGCGGTGATTTAGACCTCTTAACCTAATGAAATTGACAGCTTTCACGAGAATATTAGTCACATGCTGAAAGTTAATTGTCTTCGCACATAAAGCTTCCTGGTGTATGATACAATGCAGGACAATAAGTGAACCGAAGTCAATATTTTGAGACCCCATTCTAGTCTTCAGTAATCCAACAACCCCATTTCTCTGACCAGACATCGCAGGCGCACCATCTGTTGTAATGGAAACTAAATGAGTGTAGTCCAGTCCAAACCTTGCCAATGCTTTTTCCAATTCATCAAAAATAGATTGTCCTGTTGTGGTCCCCTTCATGCTTTGTAGTGAAGCCATTACCTCTGTAATAT
The DNA here is from genome assembly GCA_037179515.1 of Halocaridina rubra. NCBI lineage: Eukaryota > Metazoa > Arthropoda > Malacostraca > Decapoda > Atyidae > Halocaridina > Halocaridina rubra. The sequence goes on along the minus strand of JAXCGZ010013266.1, from coordinate 138,529 downwards.
TATAGTGATTGTCAACTCCCCTAATATACACAGCCAGTTGTGCAGTGTCTGCGGTGTCACAACTCTCATCAAGAGCAACAGAGTATGAAGAAAAAGCACTAACTCGCTTGGCAATTGTGCTTTCAATATTCCCTGAAAGACTGTCTATTCTTCTAGCAACAGTATATCTTGAAAGGTTTATGTTTTCAACTAGTTTCTTTTTGTCAGGAAACATATTGTCTAAGGCTACACACAAACATTCTTAAACTACCTCACCATCAGAATAGGGCTTGAGTCTTTTTGCAAGGATTTGACTAATCAAAAAGCTTGTTTTGAGAGATGCATCATATTCCTTAAGTTTCTTTGTAAACACTGACTGTTGTCCTTTCAGAGATTTCTGCAAGAATGATATTTTTTCTTTGCGTGCTTCACCTGTCATATTTTCATATTCTTTGTGCTTTGTGATGTAGTGTCTTTTGATGTTATATTCTTTTAAAACAGAAATGGTTTCATGGCACACGAGGCACAATGCTTTCCCCCTTGATTGTATGCATAAATATTGTTCAGTCCATTTCTCTTGAAAACTCCGGTTTTCATCTGAAATCTTGCGTTTTTTACTCGTAGAAGCCATTATTAGTGCAATAAGATCTCTCCTGCTGAGCAAAATATATAATAGGAAAAAGTTAACTTTAAATTAAAGACTAACTCTAATTAAGTTGTTTATGTTGCAGTTTTGTGATTGCCTTTAGAAAGCTTGCAAGCAAAACATTTTGAGAATTATATATTTCTGCTGAAAATGTGGTATTAATTATATTGCAATCTATTACATTTTTCTTAATTAAAGGCTTTAATTAAGAATAATGTAATAGATTGCAATATAATTAGTACCAAATTTTAGCAGAAATATATAATTCTCAAAATGTTTTGCTTGCAAGTTTTCTAAAGCCAATCACAAAACTGCAACATAAACAACTTAGAGTTAGACTTAGAATACCGGTAATCACAAATCAACCACAACAAATGAAGCACACTGATTTCACCACTTAAGTCTGAGATAAACTGAGAACTATATTAATTCCTGTATACGGCTGTACTGCAAAGCATAGCAGAGAGTGTAAAAAGTGTAAACATCCAACCTTAAAAATAATGATCGTTTCAGTGTTTACAATGATCTTAAAAGGGGTTACTGGTAACGATGGCCCCTCGTACCATCGGTTATTGAGGAAGGGTTGTTGATGAAAACACAAGAGAAAGAGAATGAAAGAGAGAGAGAGAGAGAGAGAGAGAGAGAGAGAGAGAGAGAGAGAGAGAGAGAGAGAGAGAGAGAGAGAGAGAGAGAGAGAGAGAGAGAGTTGTTGGAATATTCAGTTCGAGGCTCTCTCTCTCTCTCTCTCTCTCTCTCTCTCTCTCTCTCTCTCTCTCTCTCTCTCTCTCTCTCTCTCTCTCTCTCTCTCTCTTCTATCTATCTATCTATCTCTCTGAGGGCCGCACTATAGCTTATTTATTTTTAGGAGAATGGACCGCAATGAAAGCCTTTGAGGGCCGCATGCGGCCCTTGGGCCGCAGGTTGCACACCCCTGCTCTAGTCGATCCCATTTTTGTACTCAGTGATGCTTTTCATTTTTGTCCTTAAAACTATGAATTGAGTTAGTATTAACTATCTAATCGCTTAGCGAATTCCAATCATTAACTACTCTTACACTTAAAAAGTACTTCTTAACATCCTTACTTACAAAGCTATCAATCCCTATCCACTCTCTCAAGACCATGAAGGATTTTAAAAACGGTCACCATATTCTCCCTCATTTTTCTAGCTTTGAGTGATGGTATGTCTAATTCCCTCAGCCTCTTCTCATTACTGAGATTGCGTACTTCTGGCACCAGTTTCGTGGCATGTCTTTGAACTTTTTCAAGCTTAGCTATGTGCTTTTGCAAGTGTGGAAACCAAAAGGGGACTGCATATATAAGCTTTGGCCTCATATAAATAACATAAATATTTATAATTATTTCCTTGTCCATGTATACATTTACTACAAAAGCATATGCTGACCTTACTATGCTATTCATATGCATTCCTGGAGACAAATGTTCCAGCATGCTTACTCTTAGATCTCTCTCATTTTAAGTACTTTGAAGTTCTGCTCCTGCTATTGAATACCCAAGCTTGGGCCTTCTTCCACTTATACCCATTCTCATTAGCTTACATTTTGAAGTTAGATTTCATTATCCACTTTTCTGACCACGCAGGCAGACTATTTAGGTCTTCCTGAAGTTCTCTACCATTGTTGTTGTCTCTTACTTTCTTCACTATCTTTGCATCATCTGCAAACATATACAAAAAGTAATTTACAGCCTCTGGTAGGTCCATTACATATACAAGAACAAAACTGGCCCTAAAACTGAACATTGTGGAACCTCACTACTAATCCCTCTCCATGCACACATTGAATGTCTTACTCGAGCCCTCTATTTCTTTCCTTTTGAGTAAGGTTTTATCAATTTCAAGACATTTCCGCCTATTCTCAACATTACTAGCAGCTTTTTAATATGTCTCCCGTGTGGGACTGTATCAAATACCTTCTGTATATCTAGGAATATGTAATCCACCAAGCCCTTTCTTTCCTGTAAGATCCGGCTTACCTCATCATAAAATTCTAACAAGGTTGTTACAGTTGATCTGTCTTCTCTGAAGCCATATTGTCTCACAAACAAAAAGTTGAAGGATTCCAAGTGAAGAGTGATGTGTTTTATTAGCAGTTTCTCCATAACTTTGTAAACTATCCTGGTCAAGGAAACAGCCCTGTGGTTTAGAGTTGTATCCCTCCTTCCCTTTTTGAAGGTAGGTACCTTGTTTGCTTGTTTCCAGTATCTTGCAATCTCTCCACATTCCTGCGACTTTTCAAGTATGATGCATAGTGACATACTGGTTTAGCGCATTTCTACCTCTAGCTTTATGGGCATCTAATTCTATCAACGCTTTACATAACTCAGTGGATGATAAGATGTTGTTCTCTAATACTGGCCCATGAACTCCTATGTTTGCAATCTAAGGGGGTGGGGTATTTTAATAACTGAAACTCCTTGTTCAATTCTTTGCAGATCTCTTCATCTGTCTCAGCAATGCTTCCATCCACTTTCTTTAACATTAAAACCTATTCTTTGCCATTCAGTTTTCCTCTGATAAAGCTGTGGAAAAGTTTGGGATTTTCATTAGCCTTCCTGGTGATATCCCTTTCATAATCTCTCTCTTCTCTTACTTAAGTAATCATTTCTTGCTCTTTTAAGAGTCTACCAGACCTTTATGTTTTTTCTCCTCCTATACATATTCCAGTATTTGTCTCACCACTCCTTAACTTTCTTACACTCATTACTGAACCATTTCTCTGATATGAGTAACTCCTATTTTGTGGATGGTAAGAAAAAAGTTACTATCTTTCCATATTCCTCTCAAAGGATACCGTTGAAATGCACAAAACTTTTGCAAACAGTAAAAGCAGAGAAATAACGACAAGCAATATATGTTTCTATATCCAAATAAAATGAACTAATT
>JAXCGZ010013266.1:125000-130000 GCA_037179515.1 Halocaridina rubra | reverse complement strand
CCCCGAGACCTGGTCAATCCCACCTTTATTCTCAATGATACTTATCATATTTGTCGTTTAATCTATGAACAGCGATAGCATTAACTACCTCCTGGCTTAACAAATTCCAATTATCAACAATTCTTACGCTAAAAAAGTACTCCCTTACATCCTGCAAAGAAGTTTTCTTACAAAGCTTCAAAATATAACATCTAGTTCTAGATCTAGCCATATTAATATATTGATCCCTATCCAATCTGTCAAATCCATGAAAGAATTTAAAAACCGTCACCATATCCCCCCTAATTTTTCCAGCTTCGAGTGCTGGTAAATCTAAATCCCTCAGTCTCTCCTCATTACTGAGATTGCATATTTCTGGCATCAATTTCTTGGCATATCCTTGAACATTTTCAAGCTTATTTACAGGCCTTTTCTTGTAGGTATTCAAAAAGGGTGCTGCAAATTAAAGCTTTGGCCTTACATAAGTTATATAAATATATATATATATATATATATATATATATATATATATATATATATATATATATTATATATATATATATATATATATATATATATATATATATATATATATATATATATATAATATTATATATATATATATATATATATAAATATATATATATATATATATATATATATATATATATATATATATATATATATATATATATATATATTATACATATATATATATATATATATATTATATATATATATATATATATATATATATATATATATATATATATATATATGTATATAAATAAATATATATATATATATATATATATATATATATATATATATATATATATATATATATATATATGTATATATATATATATATATATATATATATATATATATATATATATATATAATATATATATATATATATATATATATATATGAACATTTCCTTATCCATGTGTCATAAGAGTCCCTTTATATTTGCAAGAAAGAATTTACAGTCCTGACTATGCCAATTATATGCATTTCCAGAAACAAATCTGCCAATATGTTTACTCCTAGCTTCCTCTCTTTCTTAGTCTCTTAAAGTTCTGCTCCTGTTTTTTAGTATCCAAGCTTGGGCCTTCTCGCACTTGCGTCCATTCTCCTTACCTTACATATTGAAGTATCGAATATCATTAATCACTTTTCTGACTACTTATGCAGACTATTTAGATCTTCCTGAAGTTCTCTACGATTGTTCGCGTCTCTTATATTCTTCACAATCTTAGCATAATCTGCAAACATATTCAAGAAAGAATTTACAGACTCTGGTAGGCCATTTACGTAAATAAGGAACAAAACTGACCCTAAAACTGAACCCTGTGGAACCTCACTACTAACCCTTCTCCATTCAGACACTGCGTGTCTTCTTCTAACCTTCTGTTCCCTTTCTTCTAAGTAAAGTTTTATCTATTCCAAGATATTTTCACCTATTCTTGACATTACTTGCAGCTTCGTAATAATTCTCTCATCTGGGACAGTATCAAATACCTTCTGAAAATCTAAGAATGTGCAATCAGCCCAGCCCTCTCTTTCTTGTAAGATTTGACTTAACTCATAAAATTCTAGTAAGTTGTTACAGTTGATTTGCCTTCTCTGAAGTCATGTGGTCTCACTGACAAAAATTTAATTATTCCAAGTGAAGACAGATCCGATTTCTTTATATTTCTCCATAACTTTGCAAACTATGCTGCTCAAGGGAATAGGCCTATGGTTTACAGCTGCATCTCTCCTTCCATTTTTAAAGATAAGTAACACAGTAGCTTGTTTCCAGCATCTTGGAATCTCCCCACAATCCAGTGACTTTTCATATATGATGCATAGTGGAACCGATATTGGCTTAGCGTATTTCTTAATTATATAAGGGGATATGTCATCAGGAACTGTAGCTTTCTGGCATCTAAATCCATCAATACTTTGCATTCCTCAGTAGCTGAAAAGATGTTGTTCTTTATTACCGTCCCATGATCTCTTATCTCTACACACTGAGAGCATGGAGCATTTTCTACTGTAAATACTGACTGAAACTCCTTGTACAATTCTTCGCATATCTCTTCATCTGTCTCAATGATGCTTCCATTTACCCTTTTTAACTATAAAGCCTGTTCTTTTACATTCAGTTTTCCTTTGACAAAGCTGTGGAAAAGTTTGGGATTTCTTTTTACCCTTCCTGGTAATATCTATTTCGTAATTTTTCTCTGTCTCTATTCTTTTACGTAGGTAATCATTTCTTGCTCGTTTGTATATCTGCCAGGTATTTATATTTTTTTCTCCTCCTACACATACTCCAGCATTTATCTCTATACTCTTTATTTCTTTTTGCACTCATTATTGAAACATTTCTTTCTGGCATGAATAGCTCCTATATTGTTGGATGGTATGCAACAAGTAACTATCTTCCCATGTTCTTCACAAAAGATTTTTTACATCTCTTGTACAGATTTACTGTTAAATAAGGTCCTCCAGCTAATAACTGCCAGAAAATAATTAATGGTATTGCAATATTCTTTTGTATAATTCCTGCTCATGTTCTTCTCAGTGTCCATTCTTTAAAGCAGAGCATATTTGATAATATTCTCCAACAACAACACACAGTGCTCACTTTTTCCAATTGGCAGCTCATATTCAACACATTATCTGTGAATACTAGATGGAGCAGTGATGGCTCATCCCCACCCCTGGCCCTCGTTGGCTCCAGTACATGCTGGTGTAGGAAATTTCCTTATACACAATCTGGGAATCTTATCCCAAATGAATCCTCCCCACTGTGCTGGTCAAAATTAGTCTAATCTATATCTCTTTGATTAAAACTCCCATAGTGTTGGTTCCTTGGTGGGTTATATACGACAGCTATTATAATTCTCTCTGAACCAGTACTTATGTGTCTTGTTATCCCTTCACATCTGACAAGTCATTACACTTTACATCTATATTACTCTTTATGGTTTTTTCGTCTCCAGGCCCGATGAGTGCAGTCCAATTTTTTTTCCGTCCTGGTGTCACAATCATAAAAGAAAAAGAAAAAGAGCATCATCAACTTCTTGAACTCAGTTTCTATTGCAAAGTTTATTATTTAAACGTGATCCTTTCACTCATGAGCCAAGCTATCCCTCCATCAGTCCTCTCAGCTCTTGCAACTTTTAATATTCTGAAGCCCCTAGGAAAAACTGTTCCACTGTTTATGTCCTCACTTAACTTAGTCTCTGTAACCTCTAATATATTTGCCTGACTGTTGGGAACCTTATCATTAAATCCTACTGTTTTACCAGCTACCCCATCAGCATTTGTGAACAGCAGTCTTAATGAGGCTGTAGGTGCGTGCGTGGGTATGTATGTGTGTGCATGTGTGCGTGTGTGTGTGAAAGCTCATTAATAAAGAAAGCGATTTAGAAAGAGATTTATACAATTTGCCCTAATATTATCTATACACTAACTTTAGAACAGGGACTGCGCGATCAGTTTGAAGCCTCAATTGTCCACACCAAGAAAGCTTTGAAAGTTTTGCGCAAGAAATCTGTTACTTGCATATATAAATTCATTAAATCTCTACCAAAATACAGGTTCTGCATTCTGAAAAGTCAGAGAATTGGACGCTGCAGATCAAATACGCTCAGCTTAGAGATAGCGGTACCTACGAATGCCAAGTGAACACAGCTCCTAAGCTCTCCATGGCATATACACTCAATGTAGTGGGTAAGTCTCACATCTATATATAATCCTTATATTGTATTGATAACAAATAAATATAAGTGACTATTAATAGTGTCATTTACCTACAACCATTGTGTTGTAATCTAGTTCTAATGAGTGTGCTATTTTTGGAATATAATCATAACCTCTGTACAAACTAAGACCTGTATCATCTAGCCATCTCTCCCGTTCCATCAATGTAGAATTAGCCATCTTAACATTGGTGCAATGAATGTATCCAAGGTCATTAATCAGTGCCCCACACTTGTTTTTTCCATCTTGATTTCTAGTAATAATATTATCCTTAACAAAACGCTCGTAAAGAGTACAACCTTGAGAAACTCTTAAGCGATAAGAATGAGGTTATACTTCTGTATTCAAAAAGAATCTATATGATAATTAAAATAACATCATTTCGCTAATGGTGGTAATAACTTTATAGTAATAATAATAATAATAATAATAATAATAATAATAATAATAATAATAATAATAATAATAATAATAATAATAATAATAATAATAGTAATAATAATAATAATAATAATAATAGTAGTAATAATAATAATAATAATAATAATAATAATAATAATAATAATAATAATAATAATAATAATAATAAAATATAAAGAATCAATATATCAATAATAATAAGAAAATTATTTCAGTAATAAAAATAATAATAACTACAACAACATCATCATCATAAAAATATCAAAATACCAATTTGATATGTCATTTTGGAATATTAATAGGAATATAAGGGAAGTCAAAACTCAGATTAGAGTTAGCATTTACGTCCAGTATATTCTGCAAATGGAATAGCTGGAGGAATACTCTGTGGCACAGGAATGTCTTGGGTATTCCACGTAACGACCAATGCAATAACCCTTAAAGACCTCGCCGTCTTCTTCCCCTATTTATCTTTTCCTTTCATGCATATATTTATTTTATTTCATTCTATTTTACAGAAATGATGGCCAGCATCGTGGGACCAGAATATGTAAAATCAGGAAGCACCATCAGACTCACTTGCTTTATTAATCAAGCTAATTTACAAGGTTTTTATGGCTCTCTTTACGTATCTACGCTATTTGGTGTATGTATTTATGTATGTTTATATTTATATATGTATGTATGTATGTATGTATGTATGTATGTAGAGAGTATGCATATATATGTATGTAAGTTGCTTCTACACAAATTCTACTCAATAAGCATGTTTATCTGATTGCACTATCTCAAAAACATATACAGTGTATGAAATAGAAGCAGGTTTTAAGCACAAGTATATG
>JAXCGZ010013266.1:87500-120000 GCA_037179515.1 Halocaridina rubra | reverse complement strand
TTGTGCGGTAGTGTTGAAGACGGTGACATATACAGAGTATATACAAAGTTACGTACTAGAAAGAGATTATAAAGAAAATGGTGATTTAGCTTCGTCAAATTCATACTAGAAAAAGAAGTATCGCCATATCTCCAAAAATCAATTGTATTAGGTAAATCTATTCTGTTCGTAACAAGAGAAACTTTGAGAAAGAAACAAGGGGAGTCCCAATAATAAAGCTGTTGAAAACAAACGTCATAAGCCCGGCAGGAGAGTGTAAAGGGGGTTTACACGGTCAAACGGTTCGTCGAACGCGGTTCGACAGACAAGTATTTGAAGTGATGTTCGAACGTGTGAACGGTATATTTGCGACAACCAAATACTCCGTTCACACGTCAAACAGTTCGTCGAGCGCGGATCGACAGACAAGTGTTTGAATTGATGCTCGAACGTGTGAACGGGGTATTTGGTTGTCGAGCACGTTCCGTGTTCGACAACCAAATACCCCGTTCACACGTTCGAACATCAATTCAAACACTTGTCTGTCGAACCGCATTCGACAAACCGTTTGACCGTGTAAACCCCCCTTTAGAGATTATCTTCGTTTTGAGGCATTAAAAGTGCCAACTTTTTTATTTCGATTTTTAGAATAACACGAATGGGTTATTTGTAAATATTCTCATGATTGCCTAGAGAATACCTCTAGGAAAATTTCAAAGAACGAACACGAAAAAATGTGAAAACTAAAACCTCCTTTCTGTAAAAGAAAATAAATAGGTCTTCCCTACCTAAACCGGTGACATTCAACAGAGCGCTGAAATTTATTAAAACCACCCTGTAGAATGATAAAAACTATTAAAATAAAAAATGGAAAACTCTTTAACTTCAGTACAAAGTCGACTTGGCAGTGATATTCAAAATGTAACTTAATAATGAATGAAATAACCACTGTAAGTGTTCACCATTTGCATTTCAACCTATGGCAAAAATACTGCAGGAAATATTAAAAGCATCTGTGAATGACTTCACCGATCCTTAAGAAAATTACAACAGGCTTTCATTTACAAGTTACATATATGGAATGTCCATGAGATACATATGAAGGTACATGTCTGTACAAAGGATACGCTGGTAGATTAGGTTAGGTAGATTATGTTAGGTTAGGAGTTTGCCTTCATATTAAGTATGTTTTCGAATACATTTCAGCGGTATGTTGGCAGTGTAAAAATGTACCAACCTATGTCGCGCTCTAGTCTTAAAATGCCTCTAAGCAATTATGTAAATGGATTTGTTTATTTATTTTTTTTTTTTTACGTTTTGTGTGTCACAGTTCGACTACATTTGGAGGTGGACACAGATGGATTAGGAGGAGGTATTAAGGCTGGATGCCCTTCATAAAGCCCAGCCGTGGGTTCGAACATGGGTCCGTCACCGCCCGATTTCGAGCACTCCTACACTGCAGTGGTCTCCTTACATGACAATAGCATCTGGTTTTCCCTGGTGGACACCCATTTCTGTATTGACCAAACCCAAAAGGGATTAACTTCGCTGATCGAACGGAAAGCGAGTACCCACCATGGTATGGCCGTTGACAATCATGTCAAATGAGTTTGTAAAAATATAAATACAGATGCACTGAGAGTAATACAGTTTACAATGTACTGTAACAATGTACTATAACTATTAGTATATATTTTCTGTGTCATAAATATGTAAAAAAATAAAATTGATGTGTCCAATTGTACAAATCTCTAAAAGTAGAAATAAAAAAGTGTGGCTTAATAGATTGTTTCTTATATATATATTCCTTAAAAGAACTCTTATCTTTGCTTGTGAGTTCTCATACACCACCACATGAATTGCGCTAAAAGATAAGGCCGATTTCACATCAATGTGGCACGTCGCACGTGGCATGAAGGGACAGCGATTTTAATGACTAACTCATAGAATTATTGTAGTTTTCAGGTTAACCGGCAACTGCTGAAGCACGAGGATATACATGCATGCACTTAGGCCTCTTTCACACCAGAGTGGCACGTCGCACGTGGCATGAAGGAACAGCGATTTTAATGACTAACTCTTAGGTATATTGTAGTTTTCAGGTATACCGGCAACTGCTGAAGCACGAGGATGTACATGCATGCACTTAGGCCTCTTTCACACCAAAGTGGCACGTCGCACGTGGCATGCCACGTGCGACGTGCCACTCTGGTGCGAAAGAGGCCTAAGTGCATGCATGTACATCATCGTGCTTCAGCAATTGCCGGTTTACCTGAAAACTACAATATACCTAAGAGTTAGTCATTAAAATCGCTGTCCCTTCTAGATTATGGGCATAACTTAGAGCCTCTGTTATGAGGAAACCTAGGACCTAACTATCAGAGCTTCAGAGCTATCCACTGGCGAAGCTAAGTGAAATCTTAAGTGGCTAATGTTTGATTTCAACTTCTAATATTTAACTTTCAATCCGTTTACAACAAGTTGTTATATATATATATATATATATATATATATATATATATATATATATATATATATATATATATATATATATATATATATATATATATATATATATATATATATCGTAAAACCGAATCCATATATATATATATATATATATATATATATATATATATATATATATATATATATATATATATATATATATATATGGAAGTATGAAAGAGAGAGAGAGAGAGAGAGAGAGAGAGAGAGAGAGAGAGAGAGAGAGAGAGAGAGAGAGAGAGAGAGAATTTTACACTCGGACTTACATTCCAGCTCTATCTCTCTCTCTCATACTTCCATATATATATATATATATATATATATATATATATATATATATATATATATATATATATCAAAGTTACTCACCCTATCAACTCTGTCAAAATCATCTATAAATGAAAACACCGGTACCATATCCCTCCTCTTTCCTCTTCGAGTGGTAGTAAATCCACCTCCTTAAGCCTTCCCTCATAACTAAGATTTCCTATTTCTGTCACAAGATTCGTTGTACGTTTGAAGTTTCTCCATTTTGTTTCTGTTTTTCAAACGTAGCTTCCAGAAGAGTCACATAAGTATTTTTGAATATATATTTGTGAATATGTCAGGTAGCCACCATTATGTTGCGAAGAAAGTATACGTTCTTTGTAGCTATACCATTTAGATAGATAGATAGATAGATAGATAGATAGATAGATAGATAGATAACTTTATTGTCAAATTGCAGTACACTAAGTATAAAAAATTAAATTCTTTGTGGCACTGAGCCCCCTCTACTTCAATCAAGATAAAGATAATATAAGATAGTATAAAAACATGGCCCACACAAACATATTGGCTACATACATGTGCATACACATACACATTTACATATACATATCCACATACCTACCCAATTACACACACACCAATATACAAACATGCACACCCATACACACACACACACACACACACACACACATATTATACATACGCCCATAACACTATATTAAGATATCCATCACCTTAAAAACCGATCCATCACAGTGATGCAATGGCTTAGCTCATGTGTACCACCTTTAAATTAAAAAGTAAAATACTCTTTGGAATGAAGGATTTTTTATATCTATTTGTATGCTGTGCCGGCAATGCTAGCCCTCTTTCAGACCTTAAAAAAGTGTAACAGTTGTGCAGTGGATGGGTTCTATCCTGCATGATCTTTTCTACTTGTTTTATTACTCCTTGCTGATACAGAGTGTCTAGTGGTTCAGTACTGCCCCTAATTTCCGGCTCTTTTTAACAATTATTAAAAGCCTATTTTTGTCTTTACATTTATTTGCTTTTCCGGAGGCAAATCTGCCAATACCTTCACCTCTAGATCTTTTTCATTCTCAGAATCTTTAAGTTTTTATCCTGCTATTAAATACCTAAAGATAGGCCATCTTAAAGTCTTTTTTTTTTTTTCATGCTCATCACTTCACATTTTAAAGCATTGAATCTCATTAGCCTGACCACTCATTTATACTATTTCATCTTTCTGAATTTCTCTGCTATCATTTTTGTCTTTTACTGTCTTCACAATCTTTGCATCATTTGCAAACATATATGTATACGTAATTGCAGATTCAGGTAGATCATTTTCGTACGTAAGAAATAGAGGTGACCCTCCCTGTGAAACTCAAATGCCAAGTTTCTCCCGTCAGACACCTCATGCCATACTCGTACCCTCTGTCTGCACCCATTCTTCTAAATAAGTTTTCATCTATTCCAAGATATTTCTACCTATTGTTCACATGACTTGCAGCTTCTTAGTGAATTTTCCATGTGGGACTGTATCGAATGGCTTCTGAAAATCTAAGAACATGCATATACTCTTTTTCTTGCAAGGTGAGGCTTACTTTATCATAAAATTCCCTCTCATATGCCTTCCCTGCTGCTCGTATTTTACATTGGTACTCATTTCATGCATATGTTGACAAAATTTTATACTTTTTCTCCTCCTATAACTATTCCAGCATTTGTTTCTTCTTTTCTTTGTTCTTCCACATTCATTACTGACCCATTTCTCATTGGCATTAATAATTCGTATTCTGGTCGATGGTACGCCAGCAGTTGACTATCTTCCTATATTTCTTAAAAAAAAAAAAAACGTACTCTCCTTAACGGATGTGCTGTTATGAATTATTCTCCAATTAGTATTTGTTCAAACTTTATTATTTATTTGATAATCTCCTTTTGGATACTATTATTTCATTATTGGTTCCTTGTTCCTCAGGCAAAACATCCTCGATCTTGTATTCCATTAGCAAAGCTCAGTGGTCTCCTCTAATTGGAGGTTGGTACTCACTTATACACAATATCCAAAAAAGTTGTGTGTGTGATTACCTAATTGTGGTTACCTAATTGTGTTTATGGGAAAGAGCCCAAAGCTCGTATCTTCCCGTCTCCTCATCGGTTCCATTTTATACTTAGTCATACTTATCATACCTGTCCTTAAAACTATGGATTGAGATAGCATTAACTACCTCCTCGCTTAGCCAATTCCAATTATCAACTACTCTTACACTGAAAAAGTATTTCTTACATCCTGCAAAGAAGTTTTCTTACGAAGCTTCAAACTATGACCTCTAGTTCTAGAGCCAGCCATATCAAAATATCGATCCCTATCCACTCTATCATAACCATTAAGGAATTTAAAGACTGTCACCATATCCCCCCTCACTCTTCTAGCTTCCAGTGATGGTAAGTCTAATTCCCTCAGCCTCTCATCATAACTGAGATTGCGTATTTCTGGCACCAGTTTCGTGGCATGTCTTTGAACTTTTTCAAGCTTAGCTATGTGCTTTTTCAAGTGCGGATTCCAAAAGGGGGCTGCATATTCGAGTTCTGGCCTCACATAGGTTACATAAATATTTCTGAATATTTCCTTGTCCATGTGCCTGAAGGCTACCCTTACATTTGATAAGAATGCATATGCTGCCCTTACTATGCCATTTATATGTATTTCTGGAGATAAATCTGCCAGCATGTTTACTCCTAGATCTCTCTCATTTTCTGTCTCTTCAAGTTGTACTCCAGCCACCGAGTAGTCAAGCTTGGGCCTTCTTGCACTTGTACCCATTCTCATTACCTTACATTTTGAAGTATTGAATTTCATTAGCCACTTTTCTGACCACTCATGCAGATTATTTAGATCCTCCTGAAGTTCTCTACCATTGTTCTCGTTTTTTACTTTCTTCACAATCTTTGCATCATCTGCAAACATATTCATGAATGAATTTACAGACTCTGGTAGGTCATTTACATATACAAGGAACAAAAGTGGCCCTAAAATTGAACCCTGTGGAAATCCACTACTAACTCTTCTCCATTCAGACACTGAGTGTCTTACTCTAACCCTCTGTTCCCTTCCTTCTAAGTAAGTTTTTATCCATTCCAAAACATTTCCACCAATTCTAGCCATTGATTGCAGCTTCCTAATAAGTCTCCCATGTGGAACAGTGTCAAACGCTTTCTGGAAGTCTAGGAATATGCAATCTGCCACAGAATAAGTTGTAAAAATAGGCGGCAAGAGTGAGAATATTAACCGACCAAAATTTCGTAATCCTCATTCCATGAGCAAAGGGAAGGTAATAACAGAAAAAGTGTGACCATTTTATATTGCGGGCAATCCATTTAATATCACCCAGAGCAAATATATATATTTTCAGCGATAAATTCTTTTGGGAATAAATTGTCCAAAGGTATTATTTCCAACGTTTACTGGCAATAACCATCGGGGTTATTTTATGCGGTGATCAATAACTTTTACTACACCTTCTAATTGGCCATTAATTTCATACCCTCGGCAGATCTTATTCTGGTAACTCAACTGTTAAAAGGAATTAAGAGAGAAAAATTCAACCTTCTGCAGGGTAGATATCCAAAGGAATCGTAAATTCTTCATTTAGTAGGTATGCTATTTTCCTTCCAAATTTTCATTAGCATAGTATAACTTGCTGATATAGGGTCTTTCAGGGACTGCTATTATTTTTAAACGGTAATACGTCCATTCTGTTCATTATTTTAATCTTTCTAGCTCTAAACGGGGTTTTACACGGTCAAACGGTTCGTCGAACGCGGTTCGACAGACAAGTGTATTCGACAGACAAGGGTATTTGGTTGTCGAACACGGAACGTGTTCGACAACCAAATAGCCCGTTCACACGTTCGAACATCACTTCAAACACTTGTCTGTCGAACCGCGTTCGACGAACCGTTTGACCGTGTAAACCCCCCTTAATATCAGAAACATTTATACTTCTTGATGCTCTACGCCAGGGGTGTGCAACCTGCGGCCCAAGGGCCGCACGCGGCCCTCAAAGGCTTTCATTGCGGCCCATTCTCCTAAAAATAAATAAGCTATAGTGCGGCCCTCAGAGAGATAGATAGAGAGAGAGAGAGAGAGAGAGAGAGAGAGAGAGAGAGAGAGAGAGAGAGAGAGAGAGAGAGAGAGAGAGAGAGAGAGAGAGAGAGCCTCGAACTGAATATTCCAACAGCTTTCTCTCTCTCTCTCTCTCTCTCTCTCTCTCTCTCTCTCTCTCTCTCTCTCTCTCTCTCTCTCTCTCTCTCTCTCTCTCTCTCTCATTCTCTTTCTCTTGTGTTTTCATCAACAACCCTTCCTCAATAACCGATGGTACGAGGGGCCATCGTTACCAGTAACCCCTTTTAAGATCATTGTAAACACTGAAACGATCATTATTTTTAAGGTTGGATGTTTACACTTTTTACACTCTCTGCTATGCTTTGCAGTACAGCCGTATACAGGAATTAATATAGTTCTCAGTTTATTTCAGACTTAAGTGGTGAAATCAGTGTGCTTCATTTGTTGTGGTTGATTTGTGATTACCGGTATTCTAAGTCTAACTCTAAGTTGTTTATGTTGCAGTTTTGTGATTGGCTTTAGAAAACTTGCAAGCAAAACATTTTGAGAATTATATATTTCTGCTGAAATTTGGTACTAATTATATTGCAATCTATTACATTATTCTTAATTAAAGCCTTTAATTAAGAAAAATGTAATAGATTGCAATATAATTAATACCACATTTTCAAAATGTTTTGCTTGCAAGTTTTCTAAAGGCAATCACAAAACTGCAACATAAACAACTTAATTAGAGTTAGTCTTTAATTTAAAGTTAACTTTTTCCTATTATATATTTTGCTCAGCAGGAGAGATCTTATTGCACTAATAATGGCTTCTACGAGTAAAAAACGCAAGATTTCAGATGAAAACCGGAGTTTTCAAGAGAAATGGACTGAACAATATTTATGCATACAATCAAGGGGGAAAGCATTGTGCCTCGTGTGCCATGAAACCATTTCTGTTTTAAAAGAATATAACATCAAAAGACACTACATCACAAAGCACAAAGAATATGAAAATATGACAGGTGAAGCACGCAAAGAAAAAATATCATTCTTGCAGAAATCTCTGAAAGGACAACAGTCAGTGTTTACAAAGAAACTTAAGGAATATGATGCATCTCTCAAAACAAGCTTTTTGATTAGTCAAATCCTTGCAAAAAGACTCAAGCCCTATTCTGATGGTGAGGTAGTTTAAGAATGTTTGTGTGTAGCCTTAGACAATATGTTTCCTGACAAAAAGAAACTAGTTGAAAACATAAACCATTCAAGATATACTGTTGCTAGAAGAATAGACAGTCTTTCAGGGAATATTGAAAGTACAATTGCCAAGCGAGTTAGTGCTTTTTCTTCATACTCTGTTGCTCTTGATGAGAGTTGTGACACCGCAGACACTGCACAACTGGCTGTGTATATTAGGGGAGTTGACAATCACTATAATATTACAGAGGTAATGGCTTCACTACAAAGCATGAAGGGGACCACAACAGGACAATCTATTTTTGATGAATTGGAAAAAGCATTGGCAAGGTTTGGACTGGACTACACTCATTTAGTTTCCATTACAACAGATGGTGCGCCTGCGATGTCTGGTCAGAGAAATGGGGTTGTTGGATTACTGAAGACTAGAATGGGGTCTCAAAATATTGACTTCGGTTCACTTATTGTCCTGCATTGTATCATACACCAGGAAGCTTTATGTGCGAAGACAATTAACTTTCAGCATGTGACTAATATTCTCGTGAAAGCTGTCAATTTCATTAGGTTAAGAGGTCTAAATCACCGCGAGTTTCAGCAGTTTATAGCAGACATTGATGCAGAGTACAGTGATGTGAAGTATTTTTGTGAGGTAAGGTGGCTAAGCAAAGCAGGAATGTTGAAGAGAGCATATGACCTTTTGGAAGAAATTGCGCTGTTCTTAGATATGAAAGGTAATGCTATCCCTGAATTGAAAGATAAGGAATGGAGATGTGATTTAGCATTTTTAGTAGATATAACTGATCATCTTAGTGCACTGAATGTTAGACTTCAAGAAAAAGATCAACTAATAAATGAGATGTTCTCACTGATCAAAGGCTTCCAGATAAAATTGCGTCTGTGGGAGTCTCAAATCAGAAACCAAAACCCAGCCCACTTTCCTACACTGAAAAACCATGACACTAGCAACCCTCAGTATCAGAAGTATGGTGACAAATTGGCAGTCTTACGAGAGGAATTTTCAGAAAGATTTGGTGACTTCAAGAAACATTCACAAGCCATTGAAGTCTTTGCTTCTCCTTTTTCTGTGGATGTGACAGCAATTCCCGAGGACATACAGATGGAAATAATTGAACTACAGTGCAATGATGAACTAAGAAAGAAGTTTGATGATAGTTCAGTATACCAGTTTTATAAGAAGCATGTATCAGTAACAGTGTATCCAAAACTCTCTGCTCATGCAAGGAAAATGATGGCAGTGTTTGGTAGCATATATGTATGTGAGCAGCTTTTTTAAAAAAGGAATCTAGTTAAAAACAAGCATAGGTCTTTACTTACTGATGAACATTTGGAATGTACCCTGCGTGTAGCCACATCATCCATACAGCCTGATATTGATGAGTTGGTGTCCCAAATGCAACATCAACCATCTCACTAGGGTAGCCTTTCATTTGCTCATTAATGATTAGGAAAATGTCTGTATTTGATAATTCTTATGTTAATGATCCCAGTTAACCAATAATAAGTAATTATTTATGTTTGTACATTATAATAATAAGGTTCGGTAGCCTTTCATTTGCTCATTTATAGTAAGGAAAATACTTTTGTTTCAGACAATTCTTATTTTTGTGATCCCAATTTAAATAAAATCAGTAACAAACTAATTATCTATCTTTATTAGTATAATCTCACATAATATGTCTTCGATCGTAGTAAATAGCATGAAATAGTAAGGTTATGTGGCCCTCCATACCAACAGAGTCATGACTAGTGGCCCTTTGGGATAAAAAGTTGCACACCCCTGCTCTACGCATAAAACAACAGTGACTAAATATCTTCGAAAGAAACGTTTTTTATGCAAATCACTGCAAAGAGAACAGAAAATGGTAATCCTATAGCAGCAGAAAAAAATCTATAAAACATTAGATAATAAAGAAGGAAATGATATTTCCTTGCTATTTCACTTTGTTCGGATTACTTATCCACTGTACAATCACACTTTTTACACAGGAATATTGCCCAAGACAAATTAACCCATATCCTTAGCGTTTCATGTGTATTTTATGTGATTATTTCATTTTATCTATGGCGATTTATCTGTCTATTTCCCGTTGAAATGTTATATAAATTCCATTTTTTACTATCTCTATTTCTCTCAGCCATATTCTTTCACTTACAAAGACCTATTTATTCAGGATTCGCTGGGGCTGTCTGAGCTTATTAGGCCTAACCGCGGAAAGCCCGAGGGAGAGGAAACTACCAACGCTAAGGAGTGTAATGGAGATGATAGGGAGGAAATGGTCCTAAAGAAGATTTTAATTTAAATACCTAAAACGTGCTTAAAAACTATTTTTAAAACCCTTCTCATGTGGGCAAATAAAAAAAACCTCTTATTTTCTACTATTGTACTTTCATTATAATGAGTTGAAATACATTTATTCAGACATTAAATTAATTTTGGTAACTTGTGCCAAAATAAGGCAAGACAGCTTTACATATCAAAGTCAAACTTGTCAACTAACATTGCATATGCTTCTACTTACTTAGAACTGAAGGATTCAAATTGGTTTTCTTTTGTGAACAAAAAATTTAAGCTTCTATTTGTACCCACAGTCGTGCTAATTTCTAGAAAGATTTGTATACCCCTTGTATCTTTCACAAGTCGCAGAAGTCGGCTAAAGGGGTAAGTGAATTGGGGTTGTGAAGCCCTTCCTCATGATTTTTATTTCCACGATACAGTTGTTAAGAGGACCCGAGGTATGGACAGGAGGGGAATGTGAAGCCTTGCCTTCTTGATTATTTATTGCATTCGTGGCCTCTCTGCTGACCTCAGCGGGATGGCGTCATGTAACAGTACACCATACCTCAGACATCTTTGCTGTGGAGAGTGTACTGACAGAGCTTCTCTCATAGTGGTAACAGATCTCTTCGCCAGAAATTCTTTTCAACATATGTTTGTATTCATACATGGAGTCCAAACTTTCGAAGGCTAAGGCTTCATTGTCATACATACATACATACATACAATTAGGTAATCACAATTAGGTAATCACATACATACATACATACATACAAATCAAATCAAATCAAATCAAAACATTTATTTCCATTTTGTACAATGGTTATTCAACATTAATAGGAACTTATAAGTAGACATGTAATTAAACTAATAAATAAGAGGGTTAGACATATAGTTAAATTAAATGTAGCTTTCATAGAAAATAATAATGCTGTAATAAAAATGTTAACAATAATGTTAATAATAAAGTAGTAAGTATGCCACTAGATACAGGATCGTTATTATCGGCATCATTTCCAAATTTGTTTCCTTACAATGAGAATAATTAGTTCTTAATGAGCAGCAACTATTTGTCCAAAAGAAAACTATATAGTTTGCCTTTGAAAGCTGTGAAGGAGGATGCATTTTTAAGATGCTCTGGAATATTATTCCAGAGTGTTGGCCCTTTGATAGTGATCATCTTTGAACCTGCTTCTGTGTTTGTTCTGTGAATAAAGAGCTCATTGCTCTGTCTTGTGTTGGTTCCCCTTATATTCCTGACTGTTTTTAAATCAAATAGCCAGCTAGGATAATGATGGTCCAAAATTTTGAATACAAAAACATAAATAGCATAAGCGACCTTATTTTCTGCCCGCAGCCACCCAAGTTTATTGAGAGCTGGTGTGATGTGGTCATATTTTCTTATTCCTCCCAGGGCAACTCGAGCTGCAAAATTAATAAGCTTCTGTATTCTGTTTATCTGAGTCTTAGTGGTAGATCCCCAAACAGTTGTGCAGTAATTAATGTGACTTAGGGCTAGAGATTCAACAACAGTTATTCGAGTGGTAGTCTCAAAATTGTCTTTTATACGTGATAAGTACATTAATGTTCCTGAAACCTTTTTGCATACTTTATCTATGTGGGAATCAAACAACATGTGGTTATCCAAGTGAATTCCTAGGTTTTTGACTGTTTTGCTAGGTGTGATAATATTGTCGCAAAAATTAATTGTTGTGTTTTCTGGAATTTGTGCTATGTGGAACCTTGAACCAATAAATATGCACTGTGTTTTACTTTCGTTAATTAACAGCCCAATTTCTTGGAAATAGGTTTTAATTTTTGACAGAGTGTTTTCTGCTCTTAAAGTTAGCTCTGGGAGGTTATTAATATCACCACTAAGGAGTAGTTGAGTGTCATCTGCATATTGTACGACTAGACAGTCAGAAATGAAAGAAGATAGATCATTTATGTAAATGGAGAAGAGGATAGGACCAAGTACTGGTCCCTGTGGAACACCAAATGATACATCTTTTGGCACAGGGATAATGTTGTTAAGACGTATGGACTGTTTACGATTAGATAGATACTCGCTAAACCAGCTTGGATCAATATTTAAGTTAATACATTTACTTAAAAGAATTTCATGGTTTACACTGTCGAAGGCTTTTGATAAGTCTAACAAACTTAGTAAAGATATTTTTTTTTCATATCTATATTATTATATATACTATTCGTAACTTTAAGCAGTGCAGTTTCCGTCGAGAGTTTTGGTCTGAAACCATGTTGGCTAATCGTTAGTAGTCTATTTGATTCTAAATATGACATAAGTTGGCATGCAACAATTTTTCTAATATTTTAGAGAAAATGGGTAGCAGGGAAATGGGACGATAGTTTGTCACATCTTCTCTGTCCCCCTTTTTATGCAGAGGTATTACATGTGATATTTTCCAAGAGTCAGGAAACTTTTTAGTAACAATGGAAGTGTTCATAATAGTTAGAATATAGGATGCAATCATGGGTAGAGCATCTTTGATGAACTGAAATGGTATACCATCTGAACCATAAGAGCCAGAGTTTCTTAGGCTCTTTATGGTAAGAATTAGGGTAGCACAATCTATAGGAGTTAGCTTGAAGTACTCTCTTGTGTTTTCATTGGAAGAATTGTCATTTAAGCAATTACTCATATTCACTGAGTTGATGTTTTCTTGAGTTGTTTCATATGTATTTTTGCCACCGTTAGCAAAATAGTTATTAAAGTTATCTGCTTTGTCTTTCAACTCCGTAATATTTTCATAACTTTCCGAGGTACTCTTTTCATTTGGTATCATGCTTCTTATCACTTTCCATGTTGCTGCTGTATCATGTCTAGAGTCATTAAATTGTTTTTTGTAAAAGTCTTTTTTACTTACACTGATGAGAGATCTGACACGTTTCTTTTCTGTTTTATAACGTTCTCGGAGAGTCATATCATATCTATTCATTTTTAGCTCTTTTTGTATTTGATTTCTGATTTGCATTGCCTTTTGATGTCATCAATTAGCCAGGGGGCTGAGGGGCGGGTTATTTTTCTTGTTACAGTGGGTGCACAACTATCTAAGCATTCAAGGAAGACTTTTGTTAAAATCTCAACCTGCAAATCGACGTTATCTGTGTATTTAATTCTATTAAGTGCATTTGTGTTGTTGATTAATGTTTCACAAAAGATATCAGGGGAGTAATTTTTTAGACACCGGAATGTCTTGAGGAGAGGCTTCCTTTTCGGCTTGTTTATGTTTAGCATAGCAATGTTCAGCTCGTGGTCTGCAATTGGGCAGGGAACTACGTCCCAATAGGGTATACTTTCCACTTTATTTGTTATTATCAGATCTATAAGAGTCCTAGAATTAGGGGTTATGCGGGTCGGTTTTGTCACTATTTGTGTTAACTTCACAGTGTTGATCACCCTTTTCATTTTGTTATCTGCTGAGAGCAAGTCATCATTAAAATCACCAAGTATGTATATGGGTTTATGACGCACACAGATATTTCTGAATGTTTCTAGCAGATGATTGAATGAACTGGTAGGTGCTTTAGGGTGACGGTAAACACACCCTACAATGAAAGATGGAAGTTTCTGATACTGCACAGTAATCCATAAATCTTCGAGCTCCTCAGTTTTTTCTAAACCTGTGGTTATTTCTGATGCACTAAGATAATTTCTAACATAAATACAAACCCCACTCCCTCGGCCATGGTCATTGCGAAATATTTTAAACTCTGGGATATTCACATATTTATTTTCAGTTGTAGGAGGAAGCCAAGTTTCACTTACACAGAGGATGTCTATGTTGTAGTCTTTTGTTAGCATTATTATTTCCTCAAAATGAGCGAGCAGGGACTGAGCGTTCACATGTACTAATGTTACATTCTTACCATGTTTCATTGGGGTGGTATCCATAGTCATAGTTGTAGTTTCGACTGTGTGATTCTGCTGGGAATTCATCATTGTAGTGTGTTCTGGGGTTAGCCCATGGATCCTGGTGTCTGTACCTGCCGTTGGATGTGTAACGCTGGTTTGAGTACGTGCTGTGGTATGATCGGGCCTTCCCAAAGTTTGTATGCCTAGGTGAGTGTCTAGGGTTGTAAGAGCCATCACTCCAGGAGAAGTCTCTTGTGCGCGGACGGCGGTAAGAGAGGTTTGTATCGTGTCTCTTGCTGTAGTCTCGCGTGTAGGGGATTGTTTCATTAGCTCTTTGCTGTTTATTTTGGTATGACTGTAGTTTGGGATATTTTGTAGAATACCCAGGTTGTGTCCATTGTTTGCCCCCACGAAATGGCTGGACAACTGTGCCTGTAGGCCATTGCTTCAGTTTGTAAGGCACATATTCAAATCCTTTCGATATCGTTATTGCAAAGGAAACCCAGTTTGGTTTGCGAGAAAGCTCCTTAATCAAGACTTCTTCAGAAGGAATGCCTTGATTTGTCAATGTATTACGTATCTCTCTCTCTCAAAGGGGTTGCCAGGAATGCGAATATATATTTGAGCTGTAACCCTTTCACTTGCATTATTGGGCAACTGTGGCTGTGGGGGGAGAGGACTTCGATGGAATGTTTAGAATAGAGATTGCAGCTATTTTGTCTTTTCTGTTTTCTTCATTATTTTGCAGCCTATTGCTTGGTTGGTTATTTGTGCTGGAAGGTGTAATTTGGTTGTCCTGGTTAGTGATAGTTGCTGTGTTGTTAGGAGTAGTGGAGATTGACTCTATATCTTCTTCGCTGTTTTGCAACTCTTTACCAGGTTGGTTGTTTGTGCTGGGAAGAATCTTGTTCTGGTTAGTGCCTGTTGTTGTATTGTTAGGAGTAGTGGGGAAGGACGCTGTTGTTTCATCACTATTTTGTAACCTGTTACTGATTTGATTATTTATGCTAGATGGTGTATTCAGGTTTTCTTGATGACTATCACTTTTATCTGGATCAACCTCTTCTTCACTACCACTGTCCCATTCGTCTCTCAATGCAATGAAGGAATTGTGAGTAGAGACAGAAAACCTAGTTTGCAAAACCTGAGGGTTGTTGATAGAAGGGACATCATACATACATACATACATACATACATACATACATACATACATACATACATACATACATACATACATACATACATACATACATACATACATACATACATACATACATACATACATACATACATACATACATACATACATACATACATACCAGTCTGTAAATTCATTCCTGAATATGATTGCAAACGATGCAAAGATTGTGAATCAAGTAAGAGACGAAATATGATAGAGACCTTCAGGAAGACCTAAACAGTCTGCATGAGTGGTCAGAAAAGTGGTTAATGAAATTCAATACCTCAGAAGGTAAGGATATGAGATTGAATACAAGTCCGAGAAGGCCCAAGCTTGGATACTCAATAGCAGGAGGAAAACTTCATGAGACGGAGAATGAAAGAGATCTAGAAGTACACATATATGGCAGATTTGTCTTCAAAAATGCTTATAAATGGCATAATAAAGACAGTATATACTTCCTTAACAAATGTAAGGGTAGCCTTAAGACACATGTACAAGGGAATGTTCAGGAATATTTATGTAACTTGAATTTGCAGCTCCCTTTAGGAATTCTAACTTGAATGATAAATAAGCTGGAAAAATTCAGAGACATGTCACGAAACTGGTACCAGAAAAGTGCAATCAAAATTATGAGGAGAAGCTGAGGGACTTAGACTTATCGTTCTTCGAAGCTGGAAGAATGCAGGGGATACGGTGACGATTTTTAAATTCCTTCATGGTTTTGACAGATTGGATAGGGATCGATATTTTCATGTGGCTGACTCTAGAAATAGAGGTCATAGTTTGAACTTTCGTAATAAAACTTCTTTGCAGGATGTAAGGGAGTACTTTTTTAGTGTAAGAGTAATTAATGATTGGAATTCGCTAAGCGAGAATGCAGTTAATGCTGTCTCAATTAACAGTTTTAAGGGCAAATATGATAAGTATCACTGAGTACAAGAATGGAGCAGACCAGGAGACGGGGAATTAGGAGAATAGCACTCTTTCCCGTAACCACAATAAGGTAATTACAATTAGGTAGTTACATACCAGCCTGCCTGCCTTTCTACATATATATATATATATATATATATATATATATATATATATATATATATATATATATATATATATATATATATATGTGTGTGTGTGTGTGTGTGTGTGTGTGTGTGTGTGTGTGCCCTGTGGGGCGGGCACAATATCAAAGAATAGCCTCACCGTATACCCTGCGTGTCGTAAAAGGCGACTAAAAGTGGACGGGGCGGGGGGACTAGGAATCCCCCCCTTGTACCAACCTCCTGTGAGACGTCAAAGGAGAAGGGGAGTAGAGGGGAGAATAACTTCTCCCCAAACTGTTTTCCTTTTTTGATGTCGGCTACCCCCCAATTAAAGGGGGAAACAGCCAAAGTATATGTATATATATATATATATATATATATATATATATATATATATATATATATATATATATATATATATATATATATATATATATCAAATGTGAAGCAAGTATCTACGTTTCAACTGCAACCAAGATCCAAGATAGAAAGAGTTAAAACATACTCCATTTGTCCCTGACTCTTGTTTCATTTGTTCCGTTTGGTTTCAGACACTGGAGCATCATAGAACTAAGAAGGCTTTTTCACTTAGTACCTTAAAAGAAAGCAGCAGTGTGCATTTTATAGACTCAAATGAGTGTGAGCAATACATCTCCGACTTGCGCATCTCTCTCCATTGGTAGCTCAGATGTTAAATACATAGAGATAATAGATAACAAGACTTTATTGATGGGAATGTAAAGGGTGGGGTTTTGTGATTTAAAGGGCGGTTTATACGGTCAAACGGTTCTTCGAATGCGGTTCGACAGACAAGTGTTTGAAGTGATGTTCGAACGTGTGAACGGGTATTTGGTTGTCGAACACGGGTGTTCGACAACCAAATACCCCATTCACACGTTCGAACATCACTTCAAATACTTGTCTGTCGAACCGCGTTCGACGGACCGTTTGACCGTGTAAACCCCCCTTAAGAATGAGAAGTACGAATATAGCCATATAAGCATTCTTTTTCTATGCCTACATCAACTCTGAATATTATTGGATATTCGTTACACACCCCATATTATCCCTTCCCATCTGACAAGTCATTACACTCTCCATTTCTGGTTCTCTTTATTTTATGTATTCTTCGTGCCCAGACTTGATGAGGGCTTCCCCCCCCCCTCTGGTGTCACAATCATAAAATAAATAGAATAAAATAAAATAAAATAAAAATGATTCTGCTTAAAACAGATCTTGACATTCAAAGAGGGTCAGGACATACAGGAGGGTAAAAGGCATATAGTGATCTTAACACATAAGAGGTTTAAAAGCTGGCAAATTGGCCTTTTACTTCCAGGAAAGTAAAAAAGTATCCAAGATCTTAAATGAATTGACAAGAAGTGTTATAATAAGAATTCACTTTTACTATAACCTCAGCGACCTAAACTAAATTCCAATAATCGAAAGCGATCAACAAAACACTTAGTGTGACTACAATATGGAGAACGTGTGAGCAGGGATTACATTTATAGAAACAAAAATAAAATAATTAGAGTCCCATGTCACCTAGACGCTGAACATTAAAACTGCACAAAAGTGGAAATTATGCAAAAGCTCCTCTGACACTCGGTTTCACTACCAATTATGTTACAGCTTCAGTAGCCCATGGATACAGGACCTGGTTGCCACCCAATAGGTGGCTTCTCTTCACATGATCCAGGAGGACAGTGACTTAACTCATGTGGTTGCTAACCCCTGTAAACTCGAAAGCTCCAGTGAATACACTGACATATGAGTGGGATCCTCAGTGGACAATGCCTTCAGTAAGAGCATATTCAAGTATATCAATCTCATTCATGTTATGATAAAATTAAATCTATTCTCTTTATTCCTTATGATACAAATGTTGTAAGGACTTTGGTTGCCCATGCTTTTTTCAGAAGGCTTAAAGAGTCTACTGATATGTATATAGGTCTATGGTGAATTATATCTTCACTTGCTCAAGCTTCGATTAGGGAAAGAGTAATAATGATTCACATGGCAAAAAAAATAAAGGCATAACTGTCAATCCAACAGATTAAGTGTTTAACTGAAAATCAAAATCAAAAATATCAAAAATAAAAACATGACACGAAATGCTATAGTAATTATCCAAATGGACTCCATTAGACTCATCCCAAAAGTTCCTCCATGAAGTTGGATAATCAGAGGTTCTGCGTAGTTGTGTGCCCTTCACTGCTGGGAGAGGATTATAATTTCTTTCATCTGGAAACGAGTTAGTGAAACATATCACGAAACAATTGTTCAAAGGGTGTTGCTGGGTGGATAAAAACGTTAAATGTACGCTACTACAATTTCTATTTCTACAACTACTACTAACAATAATAACAATAGAATTATATTGCTTTTTAGATTAAATAAACTTTAGAGTCAAATTCTTCTTAGCTCGAATAGGTTAACAGCATGGCTCTAATTCGCAAAATTTATGATTTTGAAATAGTGTGGATAACCTATCAAACCACTCTCTATTTTTATTTTACTTTTGCATTCAGCCTTATCTTCTCCTAACTATACTGCTACGGGCTACTAACTAGTTCTCTCTGGTTTACTAACTAGTTCTCCAAGTTGGATCTTGTTCTGCCTTTGCCTTATAACTGGAGCTTATTGCTATATCTTCTTTTTAAGAATGGCCGAAATCCTGGCACAGAAAAATGATAGAATAAGGGGTGGAGTTATAACGCCAATCACGTTTTCTTTGTTGTAACTTGTATTCCTTTGCCCTTGTGGGATGAGGTCTCATAACAGGGTAAAAATGTAAAGACTTCACTGTCTTTACATTTTTACCCTGTTATGAGACCTCGTCCCACAAGGGCAAAGAGTACAAGTTACAACAAAGAAAACGTGATTGGCATTTTTACCCTATTATGGACCTCATCCCACGAGGGCAAAGGAATACAAGTTACAAAAAAGAAAACGTGATTGGCGTCATAACTCCAACCCTTATTCTAGCATTTTTCTGTGCCAGGATTTCGGCCATTTTTAAAAAAAGAAGATATAGCAAGAAGCTCCAGTTATAAGGCAAAGGCAGAACAATATCCAACTTGGAGAACTAGTTAGTAAACCAAAACAAATCCAAAATCAGATTACCATATTCTCAAGTGATTCCATATCCTTCTAAAAATCCTACCCATTCATATAACTATAATAGAGTAAGATGATTACGCGGTTCGACAGACTAGTGTTTAAAGTGATGTTCGAACGTGTGAACGGGGTATTTGGTTGTCGAACACGTTCGTCGAACGTATTCGACAACCAAATACCCAGTTAACACGTTCGAGCATCACTTCAAACACTTGTCTGTCGAACCGCGTTCGACGAACCGTTTGACCGTATATACCCCCTTTAGATGGTTAAATATTGAATACATTAATCTTGAATTAATGTTCTTATGTGTTGATGAAATAAAGATGTTAACCACAGAAAGGAAAATTGATGTCTTATATGTATAAGTCTTTGATAGAAACTAATATGCCAGACAGACTGCTGTATAAGGTTTTGATTTATTTCTATGTGATGATGGTCAGGGAATTGCTGACTTAAAAGGAGTAAAAATAAATATGAGTGAACCACCATATGAAGATAATGTAAAGATATGGGTAAGAGTACAGTTACTATTTATCATAATAGAAACAATGTATGGACAGCATATAATAATAATAATAATAATAATAATAATAATAATAATAATAATAATAATAATAATAATAATATATAATAATAATAATAATAATAATAATAATAACTAATAATAATAATAATAATAATAATAATAATAATAATAATAATAATAATAATAATAATAATAATAATAATAATAATAATAATAATAATTATAATAATAATTAATCATATTATTATTATTATAAAACTTTTTCTTCATTTACTCTCTCTCTCTCTCTCTCTCATATATATATATATATATATATATATATATATATATATATATATATATATATATAATATATATATATATATATATATATATATATATATATATATATATATATATATATATATACATATATATATATACATATATATATATATATATATATATATATATATATATATATATATATATATATATATATATATATATTCATTTATATATATATATATATATATATATATATATATATATATATATATATATATATCTATATATATAATATAATATATATGAATCATATTTTACCCTGACCGGGACTCGAACCTAGGACTTATGATTACTAAGTCAAGGCGCTACCACTACACCACAGAAGGTTAAAAGGAATCCAACCTTATAGCTTATATCTGCTATACTTAGGAATGAACGCATTCTAACTGAATGCCACTATGTTCATATTACAGATTCCCCAACCTCACTCGTGGCTTCATTTTAGCATTTAATTCAATTCCCAATCTCATTCGGGTCTTACAATAACCAAGCGAGCTTGGTTAATGATAATATATATATATATATATATATATATATATATATATATATATATATATATATATATATATATATATATATATATATAATATATATATATATATATATATATATATATATATATATATATATATATTGCATTTGAATAATGGTAAAGATATATTGTCAAACCATAAAAGGATTTATTTATTTGTTATGGACCCAGTGAAGCAAAATATGCACGAGACCCTCCCCTGGGAAAACTAAACTATGAAAGCACTGTTAGCAATCTAGCGTCTCTCAAAAGCCCATAAATAAAGTCCATTCATTTCAATAGTGAATATATTCAACTTGTGCATGTTTATTCTCTTCTTTTTTTATCTACAATACTGTATACAAAATGATCATGCTATAAAAATAATAACTGCTTTTTCTGAGGAAGATAATACACAGTATATAAAAGTATATGTGTATAAACACACACACATATACGCACGCATATTCACACACATCTCCGTGAGTGGGTGTTGACGCTTTATATGTTTATAATTTACATGTTTATAATATAAATCTAGTTGGTGCCTTGCCAGGTAAGTGATTTATTGAAAACAATATCTGAATTTGTATTCTTGAAAGGCTCAGATAAATTTGAGTGTTTTTTTTTTTAAGATATTGGATACTGGTCATCACTTCCATAAGAATGCGGCCGAGGGGGGGGGGGGAATTCCGAGAGAAGGTGGAGCCATTAAAACGTTAAAAAAAAAAAAGTTAAAGAATATACAAAAAATGTCAAAATAAAAAAAGGATGAGAAAATGCGAAATATTAAATGAGAAGCGCAAGAAAAGTTAACGAGTAAATATTAGGGAATGTAATATATTCAGAGAAAATATATAATATTTGAAGGGGCAACACAAAACACTAAAGGAAGAAAGAGATGAACAAGAAAAGCGAAGTTAAAAACTTGAAAGAGAAAAAAAGGCCTGGAAATTAAAATTTCCCAACAAGAGGAAGAAAACCAAAAGTTGGGTGACAGCTTATAGGAATGATATGTTAATACAATGTTATCATCTAAAAGAGCTGAAATGGATAACTTGGAATGTTCTTAGAAAGGAAAAGCTTAAACAGTTCAGAAGAGATAATCAGGAGGTATATACAGACAGTGATAGTATTACAAAAACGTTTGCAGATGTAGTAAATAGAAATGTGGCAGTAAAGGCGCCAGTGAAAGAAGTAGTGCTGGAAAATGTGGATACATTCAATTAAATGGAAATATTAATAGAAAATTACAGGGAAACAGTATAGGATTCGGTTTTACGTCACGAACTCCCTTTTCTACTAAGGGCTAGGACGGTTGGCTTCTTACAGAAGGACTTGTTTTGGCTGACGTAATCGTTACCCTGAGTGTATGCCCTTACCAACCTCAGTCACGAAAATAGTTAAAGGAAGTTATGACTGAGAGAGCAAGCCTCTGATCAAACAGGCACTTGAACAAAGAGAAGTCAGTGATAATCTCATTCATACATGACATCTCAAGAATCAATATGGCCAGAAGACAAGAATATTATAATCCTATCGTCTTGGAACTGAAAAGGAATCTTGATAAGTACGTTAGGCAGTAAAAAGCTGGAATAATGAGGGTAACATCTGATTGAGAAGACACGTGTGAGGAATAGCTGTTGAGGGTAAAAGATATCTAAAAGACTATAAATAATAAAGGACAGTGTTCATCCGAACTTACAGAACACAGGAAGAGATGGAAAAATAAAAATACTGCTAACAGAAAACTGCAAGTTAAATGGGGGGAGATATGAAGAGAACAGAATATTTCTGTGTCCTGGATTCATGCAGTCAAAGAGATGATAAAGAGAATGTCAGGAAGACAAGGAATATAGTCGTAATAACGTTACTGTACACAAATGCTGATGGAGTAGCAGGCAAGGCAGTTGAATTAAAAGCTAGGATACACAAAAGTGAGGCAGATATTATCGAAGTTACAGAGACAAAATGACGTGAAGTCATATATAGTGTTATACTTTTTCCTAAGAGTATCAAAATAATGAGAAGTGAGAGATGTGAGAGGACTTATGAATGCATAGGGCTGTTTTTAAGTGAAAGGTTCCAGGTTGAAGAAGTAAATATTGCTAATCGGCGTGAGTCCAAGAAATTTATTGTCATTTGTATAATACAGGTTCAGAGAGTATTATAATAGCTGCAGTATATAACCTACAAAGAAATCAGCAAAAACTAGAGATTTATGAGGAAAATAGTATGGATACACGAGAAAATATGATTTCATTTGTAAACATCGCACATAAAATAATAAGTGTAGGATATTAGATATGAAGAATTCTAAGTACAGTGAAATAGACTGTAATAGTCTTAGCCCATACAGTGAAGAAGATTCCTTTAAGAAGAGATTCCTAGATTTTGTACAAGGAAAGTTCTTAACACCAACATGTGCTGGAACCAATAAAGGCCAGTGGAGGAAATAAAACATTACTACTCGATCACGTATTTACAGTTTTAAGCTTCAGAATTTCGGCAAAATTGAGTATGACTCTCTGACTGAAAAAGAGACCATTGTGTATTATTGCTGGTGTATATCATCGAGGATGTTCTGCTTGAAAGTAGGGGAACCGGGAGGGAAACGAGGAAGAACTATCCAGATGATGGCAAGAAACTGACGATCACTTAGCAGGCAATGACTAAGGAACCATGTTTAACAACAAATTTGTATAGGATATGTACGAAATCTTTTGTGAGGAATGTGAGAGGATAGTTAGCTGATGTTTACTAGCTACCAAAATAGGAATTATTAATGCCAAAGAAAAATGGTTTATTAGTAAATGTCCTAGGGCAAAGGAATGGAGAAACAAATGATGGAATAGGCATAGGATAAGAAAAAACATGAATGCCTGGCAAAATTACAAATGAGCAAGAAATAAGTACTTAAGTAAATGAAGGAAAGCCAGTGTTAATGAACATCGTTGTTTCTCTTCCTGTGGTGGCTGGCACAACAACAAAGAATAGCCCCAACGTATTCCCTGCATGTCATAAGAGGCGACTAAAAGTGGAAGAGGCGAGGGGACTGGGAATCCCCTCCTTGTATTAACCTCCTGCGAGATATCAAAGAAGAAGGGGAGTAGAGGGGAGAATAACTTCTCCCCAAACTCTAGTTTTGGGGTGTCTAAATGTGCGTGGTTGTAGTACGATAGAGAGCAAAAGATGTGAGATTGGATATATGTTTGGTAGGAGGAAGATGGATGTATTGGCATTGTGTGAGACAAAGATGAAAGGAAAAGGAGAAGTGGCATTTGGTGATGTGACGGGTAGGGTGTCTAGGGTTGAAAGGAGGAGAGCAAGAGAAGGTGTGGCATTATTGCTGAGTGAATGGATGGTAAATAAGGTAGTGGAATGGAAACAAGTGCCATCTAGGCTGATGTGGGTGAGGGCTTGGATAGGTAGGGAATGTTGGGCTTTTGTTAGTGCATATGGGCCAAGATGTGAGAGGAATGAGGAAGAGCGAGATGAATTCTGGAATGAGTTAACTAGCTGTGTGGATGGTCTGAGTAGAAGGAACTATGTAGTTGTGTTGGGTGACTTGAATGCCAGAGTGGGTGATGGAGAGGTAGAAGGTATTGTAAGAAAGTATGGGGTACCAGGTGGGAATGAGAGTGGTGAGAGACTGCTAGATATGTGTGGGAGCAACAGTTGGTGATAGGTAATAGTTTTTTCAAGAAGTTAATAAGTAAGTATACATGGATGAGAGTGGCAAATGGAAGAGTGAAAGAAAGAGCATTGATGGATTATGTGGTGGTAGAAAAGAGCATGATTGGTAGGGTGAAAGATGTGCATGCATTTAGGGGTGAGGCTGCTGGGATGTCTGATCATTTTTTGGTTGAAGCAAGAGTGGTAGTAGCAAAAGAGTGGGGGAATAGAGTGGGGGGATGTAGAAGGGAAATGGTGAAGGTGGAAGAGGTAAAAAAGCCAGAGAAGAGACAGGAATATCAGGACAGGTTGAAAGTGGCATATGACAGGGTGAGAGAAAGAGAACTTTGGGAGTTTGAGGAGGAATAGGGGTTGATGAAGGAAGGTTTTGTGGGACATGCAAGTGATATGTGTGGAAAGAAGTTTGTTGGAGGTGGCATGAGGAGAGGCAGCAAGTGGTGGAATGAAGGGGTAAAAATGAAAGTGGAAGAGAAAAAGATGACTTTTGAGGAATGGCTGCAGTGTAACAGTAGGGAGAAGTATGAAAGATGTAGGGAGTAAAATGTGGAAACCAAGTGGAAGGTAGAGGAAGAGAAGAGGTTGGCAAATGTTGGGTGGGGACAGGATTTTAGTAGGTCATATGAGGAGAATAAAAAGAAGTTTTGGAAAGAAGTGAAGAGAGTATGGAAGGGTGGATCGAGGATGGAAGAGACAGTGAAAGATGTGAATGGACATATGTTAAGAGGGAACGATGCAAGGAAACGATGGGCAGAATATTTTGAGTGCTTGCTGAATGTTGAGGAAGATAGAGAGGCAGCTATAGTGGCAGTGGGGGGTGTTCAAGTGCCAGTAATGGGAGACGAAAATGAGAGAAAGATTACAAGAGAGGAGTTGAAAAGGGTATTGTATGAAGCAAAAGCAGGTAAAGCACCTGCAAAGGATGGTGTGAGAGCGGAGATGTTGAAAGAAGGGGGTGTGACTGCATTGGAGTGGTTAGTGAGAGTGTTTAATATATGCTTTATGTTGCCAATGGTGCCAGTGGAATGGGTGATTGCTTGAATAGTGCCCCTATACAAAGGTAAGGGAGATGTGTATGACTGCAGTAATTTTAGGGGTATAAGTTTGTTGAGTGTGGTAGGAAAAGTGAATGGTAGGATACTGATTAATAGAATTAGGGATAAGACAGAAAATATGATCGCGGAAGTGCAGAGTGGTTTTAGGAGAGGTAGAGGTTGCATAGATTAGATTTTTATAGTTATGCATTTATGTAAGAAATATTTAGCAAAGGGTAAGGATGCGTATTTTGCATTTTTGGATCTGGAGAAAGTGTATGATAGAGTTGATAGAGAGACAATGTGGGCTGTTTTGAGGTTATATGGAATTGATGGTAAACTGTTGCATGAGGGCAGTAGAGCTTGTGTTAGGATAGGGAAGGAAGTGAGTAAGTGGTTTCCAGTGAGTGTGGGACTGAGACAGGGATGTGTGATGTCACCAAGGCTGTTCAATTTGTATATTGATGGAGTCGTAAGAGAGGTGAATGAGCGAGTGCGCGTGGTCGTGGTTTGAGAATGGTAGCTCGGGATGATAATGAGTGGGAGCTGAATCAGTTGCTGTTTGCAGATGATACTGTGGTGGTGGCAAATTCAGAGGAGAAGCTATGTCTGTTAGTGTCAGAATTTGGAATGGTGTGTGAGAGATGGAAGTTGCGAGTGAATGTGGGAAAGAGTAAGGTTACGAGGTGTACAAGAAATCAGGATGGTGCTGGATTGAATGTCATGTTGAATGGAGAGACACTTGAGGAAGTTGATCAATTTAAGCATTTAGGCTCGGTTATAGCTGCAAATGGTGGAGTGGAAGCAGATGTGTGTCACAGAGTGAATGAAGGATATAATGTGTTGAGTGCATTGAAAGGAGTGATGAAGAATAGAGGGTTGGAAATGAATGTTAAGAAAGTTTTGTCTGAGAAAGTGGTTGTGCCAACTGTGATGTATGGATCAGAGTTATGGGGTATGAAAGTTAGTGAGAGACGGAAAGTAAATGTGTTTGAGATGAAATGCCTGAGGTGTATGATTGGTGTATCTCGGTTGGATATGGTTAGGAATGAAGTGGTGAGAGCAAGAACAGGTATGAGGAGAGAATTTACAGCCAGAGTAGATATGAATGTTCTAAGATGGTTTGGCCATGTGGAAAGGATGGATGATGACAGACTGCTGAAAAAGGTGATGAATGCGAGAGTTGATGGGAGAAATGCTAGAGGGAGGCCTAGGTCTGGGTGAATGGATGGAGTAAGGAGAGCCCTGAATGATAGGAGGATTGATGTGAGGTAAGCAAGTGAGCGTGCTCTAAATAGGAATGAGTGGCGAGCGATTGTGACGCAGCTCTGATGGGCATCTGCTGTTACCACGGGGCTGCATCTTACAGAGGTAGCCCTGTGGTAGGGGCAGTAGGGGAGTTGACATTTATGAAGCGACACAGGTTGTGGAAAAGCCGGGAGGATGGGCTGTGGCACTCCAGCAGTGCCATCTGAACGGTCACTAGTTCCCTCGTCTTTTTTTTTTTTTAAATGATTGTGACATCAGGACGGACCAAACAAAAATGATAAAATTAAACAGCCAAAATCGGGCCTGGGCACGGAGAATATATA
This sequence comes from Halocaridina rubra, assembly GCA_037179515.1. Taxonomy (NCBI): domain Eukaryota; kingdom Metazoa; phylum Arthropoda; class Malacostraca; order Decapoda; family Atyidae; genus Halocaridina; species Halocaridina rubra. Next base: position 92,725 of record JAXCGZ010013266.1, on the reverse strand, counting down.
AAGTAAAGAGAAATAGAGATTAAGAGTGTAATGACTTGTCAGATGTGAAGGGATAATAAATGTGTAATGAAGATCCAAGAATATTCCGTGTTGATGTATTGCCCATAGAGCAAAGTAATCCCCAATTGGGAGAGACAGCCAATGTAGATAGAGATGGACAGCGTTCATAAAATTAGATATTCATATACCTCTGGGGCCTGATGACATATCCCCTTAAGTCAGCGTTTATCAAAAATGTTTTACCTCTGGGTGCATTTAAATTTTAATAAGGAAAATGAGTTATCAAATCTGAAAATAGGATAATTATGAAGAAGTCTATGAATATACTGAATACATATGTTACATGAATAATCTATAAATAAAAAAAAATAATGATTTATAAAATGGTTTAGAACTCTACAATCTTATTTCTTTATACGTTTTCAATTTTACATAGACAAGTGTCAAATTAAAAATAACCTCTGGCCACAGAGTTAACAACAATTACACAATTAAATCTTTGAAGAAAAAAATAAAATAAAATAAAAAAATATATATTTTTTTCTCTCTCTCTCTCTCTCTCTCTCTCTCTCTCTCTCTATATATATATATATATATATATATATATATATATATATATATATATATATATATATATATATATATATATATATATATATATATATATATATATGTGTGTGTGTGTGTGATTACCTAATTGTGTTTACGGGAAAGAGCTCAAAGCTCGTATCTTCCCGTCTCCTGATCGGTTCCATTGTGTGTGTGTGTGTGTGATTACCTAATTGTGATTACCTAATTGTGTTTACGGGAAAGAGCCCAAAGCTCGTATCTTCCCGTCTCCTGATCGCTTCCATTTTAGACTCAGTCATACTTATCATACCTGTCCTTAAAACTATGGATTGAGATAGCATTAACTACCTCCTCGTTTAGCCAATTCCAATTATCAACTACTCTTACACTGAAAAAGTATTTCCTTACATCCTGCAAAGAAGTTTTCTTACGAAGCTTCAAACTATGACCTCTACTTCTAGAGCCAGCCATATCAAAATATCGCGTTCTAGAGGAGGAAAATAATCATCAGTAATAGTAAGGAGAAATGTACCTTAATGGTTGCCATTTTTGGTTTAGCATTCCCAAAGATTACCGGGACAGGTTTCATTCATAGGTATTTATAAAAAATCTGCTATATTTCAGAGGGCGATAATGACTGATTTAAAAACCCTGAGAAAGGAAAAGGATTATCCATTCCTTCTGAAAGATTAAGGAATTTAGCATCTAGTTTGAAATATCAAATGACGAAGACTGACACATATATAGGAGACAAGTGCTTGGCGTCTCTAACTTTTTAAAAATACAGATTTTGTTTAAATATAAAAAATTCATAAGTTACTCCGTTAACTAGGGGCTCACGTGGCAACTTTTCAGCAGTAACCTGTGCGACCAGGCACACCGTTAGAGAAACGCTGCCTTAAGTACTTTAGAAATGTGCTGAACCATAACCAGAAGTGCAAGGCATCATATCTGAGAAGTCGTCGAAATCTGGGAAGATTCGAAGAATCTGGAAACAATCAAACATGGCATCTATTTTCAGAAAGGGAAGAAAAGACACATCTCTAAACTATAGGCCTACTTCACTGACCAGAATAGTTTCTAAAGATATGGAGAAATTACTGAGAAAAATAGATTTCATCACTCGGAGTCAATTAAGTCTTTGTAGTGAAAAAAAAAACAAGGCTTCAAAGAAGGCGGTCTAAGCTGACAAGCTTACTAGGAATTTATGATGAGGTAAGCCTAATCTTAAAAAAAAGAGAGGGTTGGGCAGATTGCATATTCTTATATATTCTGAAATCTATTGATACAGTCCCACATGGGAGACTTAGTAAGAAGCTGCATATGACGGCAATAATAGGTGAGATTATTTTGAAATGGAGAAAAACTTATTTAGAAGGAAGGAAACAGAGGTCAGAGTAAGATGCAGTGCCTAACAGGAGAAATTTTAGCATGGGGACCCACAAGGATTAGTTTTAGGGCCGCTTCTCTTCCTTATATGTAAATGATCTGCCAGAATGCAAGTGCTGTTTTCAAATATGTTTGCAAATTATACAAACACTTTGAAGAGAGTAATAGACGAGAGTAATGGTAGAGAACTCCAGAAAGATCTAAATATTCTTCATGAGTGGTAAGACAAATGCTTAAGGCTCAATACTTCAGAATGTAATGAGAATAGAAAAGAGTGCATGAAAACTCAGCTTTGGGTAGACAATAGCAGGTGCGGAGCTTCAAGAAAGAGAGAATGAGAGATCTAAGGATAAGTGTACAGGCAGATTTCTCTTCGGAAATGAATATTAATGAGTTTATTAATAGCAGCATATACTTTCTAAGCAAATATTTAGCAAATATTTAGGCTACTTATGTGACTCAGCAGATGAAAAAGCATATTGATAAATAGGAAAAAGTTCAAAAACATGTTATGAAGCTTGTGACAAAGATAACTGCGGTCAATCATGAAGAAAGGCTAAGGGAGCTACACTTACCATCATTTGAGGCTAGAGGGAAAAAGGGGGATGTGGTTAAAGTTTCTAAATTCCATCAAGTCTTTAACAGAGTGGATAGGGAGTGATATCTTGATGTGGATAGGTCTAGAACTAGAGGTCATAGTTTGAAGCTTCGCAAGAAAACTTCTTTGTAGGACGTAAAGAAGTACGTTTCTTACGCGAAAATCATTGATGAGTGGAATTCGATTAGTAAGGTAATAGTAAATGCCGAATGCATTAATTTTAAGGATAAATATGATAAGCATCAGTGACTATATATGAACCCGATCACGACATGATTAGTCACGAGCAAAAGGCTCTTTCACGAGAGCACAGTTGGGTATATACATTTAGGTAAATACACACACACACACAAAAACACACAAAATGCACGCACACGCACACATACATATAAATCATATATATATATATATATATATATATATATATATATATATATATATATATATATATATATATATATATATATATATTATATATATATCATACATTAGATCTGGGGGGGGGAATATTTTTGTCCTCAATGAAGTTCTACTTCGCGATGATACTGTGTTTCCAGTGATCCTACTAAGCTTTTTTATGAGTATGACGATGGGTTAGGCAAGAAAGTTGCCCTCATCAGGTCTGGGCACGAAGAAAACATTAAGAGAACATTAAGGCAGAAATAATGGGATGATGCGCAATACGTAAAAGGCAGGCAAGAATAGCCGAAGTATTGAAAACCTAGAGATATAGCAGGATTAGGCCCTGCTTTTTGAAGAAGGATAGGTTATAAGAATTAGGAAAGATGGACGGGGAAAGAGAATTCCAGAGTATGGAGTTGGATGGGAAGAAGCAGTCACAGCACCGACCAATCCACGAGATACAAATCTTCACACAGTACCTGTGAGATGAGGCCGCTTGATGAGTGTTACGCAGCCTCAGCAGTGGGAAAGGGATGCAACTCGCCAACTCATCAGAGCAGAGATGGAAGTAGTGGTGATAGAAAAGAGAAAGGGATGATACCTCATGGCGAAGAGAAAGATAATCCTGATTAAAAGTAAGAGAAGGGTCATTGATGAGTTTGATTGCCTTAGATTCAACCATATCAAGGACATAAGTGTAAGAAGAAGCACCCCATATGTGCAAGCAATATTCTAAGCAGGGATAAGGCCTTTATATACTTTTTTAGGTAACTGAAAAGAGGAAATGTAATGACGAAAACAAAACAGAACCCCAATTTGTTGGATGCAGATTTAAATCTTTGGATTATGTGACTCCTTCAAGACAAGTTAGAGGCCATATGGATTTCTAATATGTTAATAGAATTAGGAAGGTAAATTTTGTCACTTTTGCACATCCACTTCTGCGTTTTGGAAGCATTAATTTCAACTAAATATTGGGTGCACCACTCTGATACCCTCTGCAAATCAGAGTTGAGAGTAGAAGAATGAGTAATAAGACTGGTTACAAGTAACAGATAAAGGCTGTGAAGAGAAGGAAGAGGAAAACTGAAGGGTATTATCATCTTCAAAAGCGTGGAGAAGAGAGGAAGATGGGGACTGAAGAAGATCGTTGATGAAGAGAAGGAACAGGATACGTGAAAGAACATAGCCCTTTGGAACACCACTGGTAACAGGGAGATGTTGCGCCGTAGACAAACACAGTTATAAAAGTCAGAAAGAAAACTAAAAATCAGTGAACAAAGAGAAGAGGTAAAGGCATTAGCAGGGATTTTGGTCAACAGAGGCCTAGTGCCAGACTGTCAAAAGCCATTAAGATATCAGCGCGACGACAAAGGATTTCCCATAGTTCCTCAGAGAAGATGACAATACATGAGTTGGATAGGACAAAGGGTCATCAGTGGATCTTGCCTTGTGGAAGCCGTATTGGCGATCGGGGATAAGCGAGTTAGATTGAAGACATTTTAAGAAGTGAGAATGAATGAAGTTTCGAATACTTTAGAGATAGCAGTGATTATGCTAATAAGCCTGTAGTTGGAATGAATAGAGCTGTTACCCTTTTTAGAAACAGGTTGAACTAGAGCGCACTTTCAAGATGAAGGATATATACTGGTTAAGAAAATGAGGCAAATATGACGGCAAAGCATGTGAGCCAGTTCATCTACAAACTCCTTAAGGAACCTTGCAGCGATTCCATTGGATCCGGATGCCTTTTTCGTCTGTAGATAGCAAAGAACCTTTATATCTTTGCGTGAAGAAAGAATAATGGAGAGCAAGAGGTTAGAGAAGGGTAAAGTACGTGGAATTGGTGCACTGGAACTGCTTACGGAAGAGTTGGCAGAAAAATAAAAGCCAAAGAGATTGACTTTGTCAGTGGGAGAGCAAGCTATAGAGAAGGGGAAAGCTTGAGTTACAGAAGTTGTTGGAGAGGTGTTTGGCTAATGACCAGAAACATTTATCGGATGATTTGGGCTACATACCACTTGCAAGCCTATCCTCATTCCCCAAGTGGGTCTGGCAAGAATAATCTGCACGACTCATTCTGTAGATATGAGCTTGGGTGAGACGCTTATACCACTGAGTTAAACCTTAACGTCTCCTAATTACATTCATAATAATAGTTTTTATAAGAACTGTTCAATAAAGGCAGAAGTGGATGTGCGTTATTACTTAATTCCATAAAGGCAAGCTGATAATAATCTATTTCACAGTTAATGAAGGTATTATA
>JAXCGZ010013266.1:72500-80000 GCA_037179515.1 Halocaridina rubra | reverse complement strand
ATGCTGCGCAGTGGGGTTCCACAGGGATCAGTTTTATGGCCGCTTCTGTTTCCTTTATGTGCAAATGACCTGCCAAGAGTCTGCAAATGCATCTTTAAATATATTCCCATGTGATGCAAAGATTGTGAGAGAGTGAAAGACGGAAATTACGGCAAAGATCTTCAGGAAAACCTCAATAATTTGAATGAGTGCTAGAACAAGTGTGGCAAATGAGATTTAATACTTCAAAATGTAAAGTAATGAGAATGGGCAAGAGTGAAAAAGAGTCAAGTTTAGGTATTCAGTAGCAGGAGTGGAACTTCAAGAACCTGTGAACGGAAGAGATCTAGGAGTAAATGTAATCTCAGTTATGAGGAGACGCTTAAAAGAGTTTGACTTACCATCATTCAATCACAGAAGGAGGAGAGGAATATTGCAATGATATTTCTAGTCATTTATGTCTTTGACAGAGTGGATAGGGAGCGATATTATTATATAGCTAGCTGAAGCACATGAGATCATAGAATAAAACTTCGTAAGAAAATATAGTTGCATGATGTAAGGAGGTACAAATTTAGTGTAAGCGTAGTTGATAATTAGAATTCGCTAAGTGTGAAAATAGTAAATGTTCGAAGCATTCATAGCTTAAGGATAGATATGATAAGTTTGCTAAGCAAAGAATTAAATCGATAAGGAGTTACAAGCATAGGATGTATCTTGCCCTAATCCAAACCTTGACTTGTAAAGATACTATTCTACCACTGACCCTACGCAACTAATGGTTATCATTCAATTGATGATGAGTGGTTTAAGCTCCACTGTCCTCACCTTATCTCCTCTATGTATCTAAACGGTGTATTCAGTGAACTCGTCACTTTCACTGTCCTCACTTTATCTCCTCTACGTATCTAAACGGTGTATTCAGTGAACTCGTCACTTTCACTGTCCTCATCTTTTCTCCTCTACGTATCTAAACGGTGTATTCAGTGAACTCGTCACTATCACTGTCCTCACCTTTTCTCCTCTACGTATCTAAACGGTGTATTCAGTGAACTCGTCACTTTCACTTTCCTCACCTTATCTCCTCTAAGTATCTAAACGTTGTATTCAGTGAACTCGTCACTTTCACTGGCCTCACCTCTTCTCCTCTACGTATCTAAACAGTGTATTCAGTGAACTCGTCACTTTCACTGGCCTCACCTTTTCTCCTCTACGTATCTAAACGTATCTAAACGTATTCAGTGAACTCGTCACTTTCACTGGGGTAACCATCAAACGGGGAAACGCCACTGCCCTCTCCCTCTTATTTTCCCACATAAATGGTGTACTCATCGACGAAAAAATTATTTACATATCATCTTAGGGATATGAACTCTGGATCTCCCATGTGGAATGGGGGCTGCCGAAGGATTGCCCTTAAGCATGCTATATCAACCACGTATTTCAAGTCATGGATTCGGATTTACGTCACGAACTCCCTTTTCTACTAAGGGCTAGGACGGCTACCTTCTTGCGAAGGACTTATTTTGGCAGATGTAATCGTTACCCTGAGTGAATGTCCTTACTAACCTCAGTCCGTGACGGGGCGCGAACCCACGTATTTCAAGTCAGTTGATATGAAACTCATTCGATTTTGGCAAATGATCAGAAAAGTCTCCCGAGTCTTTACTAATGCATCTTATCTTGGTAACAATGCACTGCAGGTAGATTTAACCTTTAAGATATAAGTCATTCGTAAATGTTAGCAAATTCTGTGGCCCACTTTCGCAGATATTAAAAAAAAAAAAAAAAAAAAAAAAAAAAGAGATGAAGTGCAAGCAATCTGGAGAGAGGCATCTGTTCTATAAGCTTGTATTATATTCTAAACTATTATTACAGAAGAGATAAGTTTAAGCTTATATGTTAAGTTTTGCGCACCAGTAAAAGTTACTGGAGTGTGTATACGTTCATGTGTGTGTATGACTGTATGTATGAATAATATATTAAACCTTTTTTAAGAAAGCTATAAGTCTCTAATCAAGCGTTGCATTCTCCTTTTCAGAATAGCATAACGATAACCCTGTGGGGCGGGCACAATATCAAAGAATAGCCTCACCGTATTCCCTGCGTGTCGTAAAAGGCGACTAAAAGTGGACGGGGCGGGGGGACTAGGAATCCCCCCCTTGTACCAACCTCCTGTGAGACGTCAAAGAAGAGGGGGAGTAGAGGGGAGAATATCTTCTCACCAGACTGTTTCCCTTTTTTGATGTCGGCTACCCCCCAATTAAAGGGGGAAACAGCCAAGGTATATGAATGTATATATATATATATATATATATATATATATATATATATATATATATATATATATATATATGTATGTATGTATGTATGTATGTATGTATGTATGTATGTATGTATGTATGTATGTATGTATGTATGTATGTATGTATGTATGTATGCATGCATGCATGCATGCATGCATGCATGCATGTATGTATGTATGTATGTATGTGATTACCTAATTGTGATTACCTAATTGTGCTTACGGGAAAGAGCCCAAAGCTCGTATCTTCCCGTCTCCTGATCGGTTCCATTTTTAGACTTAGTGATACTTATCATACCTGTCCTTAAAACTATGGATTGAGATAGCATTAACTACCTCCTCGCTTAGCCAATTCCAATTATCAACTACTCTTACACTGAAAAAGTATTTCCTTACATCCTGCAAAGAAGTTTTCTTACGAAGCTTCAAACTATGACCTCTAGTTCTAGAGCCAGCCATATCGAAATATCGATCCCTATCCACTCTATCATAACCATGAAGGAATTTAAAGACTGTCACCATATCCCCCCTTACTCTTCTAGCTTCGAGTGATGGCAAGTCTAATTCCCTCAGCCTCTCATCATAACCGAGATTGCGTATTTCTGGCACCAGTTTCGTGGCATGTCTTCGAACTTTTTCAAGCTTAGCTATGTGCTTTTTCAAGTGCGGATTCCAAAAGGGGGCTGCATATTCGAGTTTTGGCCTCACATAGGTTACATAAATATTTCTGAACATTTCCTTGTCCATGTGCCTGAAAGCTACCCTTACATTTGATAAGAATGCATATGCTGCCCTAACTACGCCATTTATATGTATTTCTGGAGACAAATCTGCCAGTATGTTTACTCCTAGATCTCTCTCATTTTCTGTCTCTTGAAGTTGTACTCCAGCCACCGAGTAGTCAAGCTTGGGCCTTCTTGCACTTGTACCCATTCTCATTACCTTACATTTTGAGGTATTGAATTTCATTAGCCACTTTTCTGACCACTCATGCAGATTATTTAGATCCTCCTGAAGTTCTCTACCATTGTTCTCGTTTTTTACTTTCTTCACAATCTTTGCATCATCTGCAAACATATTCATGAATGAATTTACAGACTCTGGTAGGTCATTTACATATACAAGGAACAAAAGTGGCCCTAAAACTGAACCCTGTGAAACTCCACTACTAACTCTTCTCCATTCAGACACTGAGTGTCTTACTCTAACCCTCTGTTCCCTTCCTTCTAAGTAAGTTTTTATCCATTCCAAGACATTTCCACCTATTCTAGCCATTGATTGCAGCTTCCTAATAAGTCTCCCATGTGGAACAGTGTCAAACGCTTTCTGGAAGTCTAGGAATATGCAATCTGCCCAGCCCTCTCTTTCCTGTAAGATTTGGCTTACCTCATCGTAAAATTCTAATAAGTTTGTTACTGTTGATCTTCCTTCTCTGAAGCCATGTTGCCTCACTGACAAAAAGTTGAAGGATTCCAAGTGAAGAGAGATATGTTTCCTTAGTAGTTTCTCCATAAGTTTGCAAACTATGCTGGTCAAGGAAACTGGTCTATAGTTCAGAGCCGTATCCCTCCTTCCCTTTTTGAAGATAGGTATCACATTTGCTTGTTTCCAGCATCTTGGAATCTCCCCCGACTCCAGTGACTCCTTAAATATGATACTTAGTGCCACTGATATTGTGTTTGCGCATTTTTTAAGCACATGAGGGGATATGTCATCAGGACCTGTAGCTTTATGAACATCTAAATCCATCAGCGCTTTGCATACCTCTGTGGCTGTAAGGTTGATGTTCTCTAATACCGGCCCTTGAGCTTCTATCACTGCAATCTGAGGGGGTGGGGTATTTTCTACTGTAAATACTGACTGAAACTCCTTGTTCAATTCTTTGCAGATCTCTTCGTCCGTCTCAGTGATGCTTCCATCCGCTCTCTTTAGCCTTAAAACCTGTTCTTTTACCTTCAGTTTTCCTCTGATAAAGCTGTGGAAAAGCTTGGGATTTTCTTTAGCCTTCCTGGTGATGTCCCTCTCATAATCTCTCTCTGCCTCTCTCCTTTTACTTAGGTAGTCATTTCTTGCTCTTTTGTAGGTTTGCCAGGCATTTATGTTTTTTCTCCTCCTATACCTTTTCCAGCATTTGTCTCTCCACTCCTTAGCTCTTTTACACTCATTATCGAACCATTTCTCTCTGGCATGAATTACACCTATTTTGGTGACAGGTATGCAGCAATCTACTATCTTCCCATATTTCTCACAAAAGATGTCATACATTTCTTGTACAGATTTGTTGTAAAATAAGGTTCTCCAGTCAATAACTGCAAAAAGCTCATTCATTTTGATGTAATCTCCTTTCGGATAGTTCCTCCTCATGTCCTCAGTGCCTCTACTCTCAGGAAGAATGTCTTCAATGATATACTCCATCAACAACACACAGTGGTCACTCTTTCCAATTGGTGGTTCATACTCAATATTTTCAATATCCAACACATTATCTGTGAACACTAGATCAAGTAGTGATGGCTCATCCCCACCCCTGGCTCTTGTTGGTTCCATTACATGTTGGTGTAGGAAATTCCCTTGTACGCAATCTAGGAATCTTGCCCCAATGAGTCCCCACCACTGTGTGGGTCAAGATTTATCCAATCTATCTCTTTATGATTAAAGTCTCCCATAATCAAAATCCTACATTTTTTCTCCCGCGCCATGTTAACAACTGAGTTTATGACTTCAATCGTACCTATATGACTTTCCTCATAAATTTCAAGCCTATTTTGGTTCCTTGGTGGGTTGTATACAACAGTTATTATAATGCTCTCTGACCCAGTATTTATGCGAGCAACAAGAAATTCCCTGAACTCACTTTCTATAGCCAAGTTTATTTCTTCAACTTGAATCCTCTCACTTATGAGCAGTGCTATCCCTCCACCAGTCCTCTCAGATCTTTTGACCCTTAGTATTCTGAAGCCCTTAGGAAAAACTGTGACACTGTTTATGTCCTCACTCAACTTAGTCTCTGTAATTGCTACTATATCTGCCTTACTGTTGTGAATCCTATCTTTTAATTCTACTGCCTTACCAGCTAATCCATCAGCATTTGTGTATAACAATCTTAATGAGGCCCCATCCCCTGATCTTCTGTCATTATCTTCTTTATATCCCCTTTGTCTGGAAGTATTCTGTAACGAAAATTTTTCTTCTCTTCTTCATTTCTTTCATCATTTAACCTTCTTGCCTCTTGCAACAAGTTTTTGATCTTTCCCATCTCTTCCTGTGTTCTGTATCGTCTAATGAACACTTCTTTGCATTCTTGAAGGTCTTTTAGACTTTTTTTTCTCAACAATATTTCCCTACATGTCTCCCCTCTCTCAAAGGTTACTTTTGTTGGTCTCGGCTTTCCTTCCCTTGAATATTTACCTAGTTGGTGTATGTTTACAATATCCTCAGGACCACATACTACTCCAAGCTTTCTTATCAGGTCTACAACGTTAGCTTTATTTTCTTCAAGTCTCCCCTGCCATGTTGGCTCCTGGGATTCACTTATGCCTGAGATTACCACTGTCTTCTCCTTATCAAGTGCCTGTCTGATGAGTGGGTTTGCCCTTTCCATCACAACGTCTTTCATTTTTTCGATTACTGTCTCTTTATAGTCAACTGTTTGTATGTTTTCCAGTGCCACCACCTTTACAGCCTCTTTTACTGCCACATTCCCCTTTAGTGCATCAGCAAAGGACGTTTTCATGGCATCATTTTCCATATTCAGCTCCTGGAACTCTTTTCTGAACTGTTCAATGTTTTCCTTAATCTGAACATTCCAAGCAGCAATCTCGTCTCTCTCAGAAGAGAGCAGTGAACTAACATCTAATTCCTTTAGGTTGTCATTCAGCTGTTTGTTTTTATCTTCTTGTTTAGTAATTCTAGATTCTAGTTGACTCTTTTCCCCTTCCAGCTTCTTTATTCTTTTTTCTAGTTCCTTTCTCTCCTGCCCTTGTGCTTTATTTGCTTCCTCCAAAGATCTTATTTGTTCTCTGAGTGTTTCATTCTCTTTCATTTCTCCATCCATATTCCGAATTTTATCATCAAGGCTTATAACCATTTCCTCTAACTTCTTGATTCTCTGTTTAAGTCCTCTGATGACTACCCCTTCTCCCGACCCATGGGTGGGAGAGGTTTGGGACAGAGATGGCTTCATTTTTATGTTCTCCCTCTCACAGAATATAGAAGAAGACGAGAAAGAGGAAAAAAAAAAAGAGAAAAACTTCTAATTTACCTTCACACAGAATTTTTATATCTCCATATAAGTGCTATTTAGTGACTCAGTTTGTCTCCTTTCTGGTAACACACATCTTAACTTAAAAACTTGACCATGGTAATTTAAGTATAAAATGAAAAAGAAAAACAAAAGTCAAACCTGAAGGAAAATTCGAATTTGTGTTCGAGGTGGCACCCACCTGTTTCTGTGTATGTATGTATGTATGTATTCTATATTCAAGTTGTTTATGCGTGTGACACAGGTAAGGGCAAAGAAAAGCGACCTGCATTTATGTATGTATGCACACTTGCAAACTATAATAATGAAATAGTATGTATAACCTTAACAACAACACTTACAATTATTTAATTTAAACTGCAATCAGCGATAAGACAAAGCACCATAGGTCGGCCTCTATAACGAACTTCTCATTAATTTAGTCGTTGGAGCAACCTGCTGTTTCAAGGTGTTAGCTTCTGTGATAATGATTTCCTCTGCAGCTCTCGCTTCCGAAAGCCTTGCAAGATATAAGTGTAATTAACCCACTTTATTATTATCCCTTAGCGAGGCAGGCAAGCTCTTCATTAACGATAAAGAATGGCATCCTTTTTCGAAACAGAGACTTAGGGAAATGGCGTTTATCTCCTCACGAAAGAAAAATGTTAACAAAATTTTTTTAGCATTAGATCTGGGTAGGATGGGCGTATTTCTGCCCTTGCTGAAGACAGAACTCTGGATAACCTGGTCCACCAAAGACACATTGCTTTAAGAGACTGTTGATTCGGCAGGAGTTATCGCCCGAAATCAACACTATCTTCTTTTTTTATTACCAAGTGGCTCATTTATTATATGAGCTCCATTTCAGAAAATTGAAGGTCCTCTGACCACGTCTGTATTCTCTCTTTACCTTGCATCACTTAATCGATTCCTCTCTCTCTCTCTCTCTCTCTCTCTCTCTCTCTCTCTCTCTCTC